>KI423049.1:20203-46009 GCA_000473375.1 Anopheles culicifacies | reverse complement strand
GCCCTGGAGGTCTACGAATTGCGACGAAAAGCGGCTTAACAAAATGGTGACCCCAGCAGCGTAAAAAGCTGCGTAACTCGAAAATAGCTCAATAATCCCGCACCAATCGATCGTTTGAAGGTTGGCCGAATGTTTGGGGTGGACCGGGAACTTGAACGATATTCGAAGGCGAAAATCCAATATAAATTATCGATTTCACACCTTATTGACGCGAACGAGCGTTCTGTTATGCGGGGATTTTGCTTTTTTTCTCGTGTCCTCCGTCAAAGTTTAGGGCTCTCAAAGCTCTGAAGGCTTCAAGTGGGTACGATCCATGAGGGAGGATTTTCGGGCGTTCGCTGCCACATTTATAGTGACAATCTTGTAAAGCAAGCGCACAGCACGCAAAAGGTACTCGTCGATGCGTTTTGAAATGTTGATTGTTGGAATGCGAGAAAGTGAGTAGTGTTGATTTGAACTAAAAATAAATCCGATCCAATAAGAGGACAATACACAGCGGTGTAGTAAATATTTTTATTTCGGTGCGTGAACTAGCGAGGATTGCATTAATTTGCACATAATTTACGATGCATTATCGGAGCGACCTTTACCGATGAGGGTTTAACGTACACCAATTATTACACAATTTATTGCTAATCGAACAAATTTTAACGACTCAAGAGGGATGCGAAAATGCAGGATGGGAGGTGATAGGTGAGGCTGTGGAAAAATTCCAAATAATAGACATCGAAAGGGTAAGCGAAACCTCCGGGGGACGGTGGACAGGGAAGGGAACGCATCGTAAAGTTTTATGGGGTGGCTTATGAGGTTGAAGTTCTGGAAAAATGGTGAAGGTATTTTTACTAACACGGATCATCGATACCGCCGCTGCTGCGCGCCGGAATAGGGCTAAGCCGGTGTGCGTAAATTGATATATAATAATAAAATTGTTTTTATCGAGTTTTCGAGCATTTTTTCGTTGTTTGGTACCTCCGGGCTCGCCTGGCTTGATTTCGCCTGCAGCATGGCTGGGAGTTTAAGCTCGGAAAAGTTTTATATCGCTGGCGACTTGCTGGGAGGCGTGTATGAGATTAAACATTTTATTGTCTCTCTACGCTAGGTGTCGTTGATCGAAGGTTAAGGATCAACCCTCGCTGGAATGGAAGAAGGCTAAGGCAACGAATTCTCGAAGCACCGACGGGTGGGTTTTTTTTTGTTCTGTTTTGGTTTGGTGCAGAGTTCATGTTCGGAAAGTAGTGTAAAATGGTCGCTACTTCGTAATTGAATATTCAAGCGTTTGGCTTGAGACGACACGCGGGCATGTATTATATTGCAGTTGATATGCAGATGAGCGATGGCATAAATCATCCAAAAGGGTGGCATGCCAAGCGCTACAAATTAAGGGTTCACCGTACCGTTGGAGGAACATTTTTACGACTCACATGTGAACGTCGTTATGAAAACTGATGACAAAAGATTAGAGCGAGGGAATTTTCAAAAAGTTAAATTTTGTTCCAATATCCTTGGGACTTTTAAGAAACTTTCATAATTATTTTAAAAACCACTAAAATTATCTTCCCAGATCCCAATTTTTGCTCCCTTGCTTCGCAACACTCATTGACCCATATTCCAAGCAACACGCCAATCGAAAAAGCATTACCGCCAGTTACAGATGAAATAAAACGACAAAATCACTGTCGAGTCGTATTGAACCGTGTCGAAAGCGATCCCAATTGTGGCAACTCACCTGGCTGTTTCTTTTTTTTCTTCTTCCCCACTACTCCCTGAGGGCAAGATATCATTATTGCCCGTGTGCCAATTTTATGGCCCATATTAACTTTTACCAACAAAAAGTGAAAAAAAAAGACACCACAATCCCAACTGGAACTTCATTAACCGTGTATCTCGGATCTCGAATGATCCCTTTTTATCGTCATTCTTACGTTTCCATCTTTTCCAACATATCGCTGAAAGCTGTTGGTGTTGGTGTGTAATCGTTTACTAAATGTTTTTTTTCTTTATCCCTCTCTGCTTTTGTTTTTTTTTGAGTTCCCTCGCTTGGTTTCTGCGGTGAATGGCATGCAAACGTATTTGACGACTAATTAAATGTTGCTTTATTATTTTTACAACTGCCCGGAGGTTGGTTGTTTGACGCGTTTGGCCTCTCAATTCGCCCTCGGATTCGAAGGTTTGAAGAAAAGGTTGGGAACACCATAGGTCACCCGAAATTTAGCCTAATTGATCGTCGAGTTCAAAACTTAGCACCCCAAACCTCACCGGTAGCTTTTTGTTTTTCGATGGGCGATTTAATCTTGGCAAGGAATTGGCAAAACTTTGCCGGGAGCAAAATGGCATGATCCCCCGTGTCCCCGAGCAACCGAACGATCTCCCAACGGGCTAATCGCGCCGAACTAGCTCCAGGGCGTACGGAACTCTCCAAACGCCCGATCGCGATAATGGCGTCAAATCTTGACACCTATCGGGATTTCGTGGGTATTTTTGTTTTTTGTTTTAGTGCGCGTCAGAACCAGCTCAAGAGCCCGGAAAGAAACGCTTGACGCGGTGTGCATCGGTTGGTTCGCTTTCAAAACGACAAGTCGTCTCGTCTCGATGGTAAATGGTCGATCGATGGGATGGCCGATCGTTTGGAGGATTATGATACTTATGGTTTACGTCCGTCCAACGAGTACCGCTGCCGGTGTTGCGCGGGGTACGGGTGAGCGTATCAGCGCGAGACAGAATGCCTCTGGGACAGCACGCGGCAGCGATCAATCATAATTCTTTAAGTACAGCCCTGAGAGTGTTAGAGGCTGGCTGGTGCCTCCGGGCGTCATACCGAGTCAGGTATGCGTCGGGCACCTTTCGCTTCACCCAAAATCACTTAACCATCGGCTTTACCGGTCGACGAGCTTCTTACTTTAGCTGAAGACTTCTGTGTGATCTGTCTACTCGTTTTTTTTTCTGATACTGCTTTCCTCTTCTAACACCAGTGTTCTAAGGCTGAAGCAGTGGAATTCGACCAGAGTGGCCGGTGTGAACTATCCAAATTGGAAACACGTAGCAAAATCGTTCGAAACGGCTACTCTCCGTTACGCAAATCGGGGAGATATGTGTAGGGACGGTTGGTCACCGCGACCACCCGTTGCTCGGTGTTGCCCTCACGCAAGCTTGAAGGCAAGGATATGGATCTCAGGTTGCATGCTTGCCGATCGCTTTGCTATTTGTTCAAACCTACCGGGTGGGAAAGGGATAAAGGTTGTTGTGACACGGCAGCACGCTAAAACCGTAGGCTCTTACAAATGCCCAATCTGGCTTCCCCGCCCGGAGTGATCCTTTAGATGATGGAGATTAGAATTCGAAGATTTGGGGTATTTTTCTCACTTTCCGTAGAAACGCTTGGTAGAACATGGAGCATTCACCCGTATTGTTTGCTATCAGATTTACGTTTTGTTGCAGGTTTTTTTTTTTTGTTTATCGACACCGCGCATAAGAGAGTCCATTAATCTTACCCCCTGCAATCGATTGCACGAGGAAAAAAGACTGTGTTTATGCACAGTGCGAAAGGTATGGATTGTTGCAGTTAAATTCCTTACTTGCGCCTCCAAAAGCACCCCCTCCTTCGGTCGGTACACATACGCGTAATGTGATCACACAAACACACATCGTGCCCGTGAGTAATGGCAGAGCGTGTGTGTAAAAAGGGGAGAATAATCGTTGTGGCCCTCTGCACACTAGCTCACACACAGTACGGAGGTGGCGACACGATAAGAACATACTATATGTTCGTACCTGGTGTTGACTCCACATCGAACTCCGCTGTTTCTCTCTCGCTCAGCCATATTGATTGAGCAGCTGTAAGGGAGGTTAAAAAGTGTGGCAAATTTGCGTAGTTACACCGCGTCGCGTCGGTAGCGTCGGTTAAAAGGACGGCAGGCCAGTGCGGCCGGTGCGCAGGTACCTTCGAATTCAGTTCCGCATTCGTGTGGAATCGGTTAGAAAGGGTAGATCACTCGGATCGGTTTCCATCGGGTGGCGGGTGCGTGTAATGGTCACCCTGTTTCGATTGCTTGAGGGACGGCGCGCGGGCACGGCCGGGGTTGCCGGGACGGTGAATTAATTATTGGAAACACTAAATAAATGTTCGCCACGCCGATCACTAGATAGATCACGATGGATTGCGTTCGTGAGATGGAAGGTTGCCCGCTGGAGTAGCTGGTGAGTTAGACAAAAAAGTTTTCAAAAAGAAAAAAAAAACAATTCAAACGATAGATAAGTGTCTAAAGTGGTGCCCAAAGTGGTGCGAGAGTTGTATCGATTTTTATCTAAAAGGGAGTTGTAAGGTAAGCGTATGCAAGGTGTTGTGTAGCGCATGTATCACGGAACAAGCAAGTAATGAAAAGAACTGTTCGACATACATTGTCAAAAAACAAAAAAAAAAATGAATAGAACATGTTATAACGGAATGAAAACATGATACATAGTTGGAAGCATCAATAAAAAGAAGAGAATCTAAGACAAGGAAAAAAGGACTAAAAAAAGGAATAAGCTTATCTGAATAGAGAATAAAGCTGCAAGCAGGATTGAATAACTTTTTTAAAAAGTCATATTCTTTTTAATTACTTAAATATACATAGAACTCTATTTAATAAGTAAGTAAAGAAGAAAAATTATTTAAATTCGCTTTAAATTGTATTAGAGGTAGATTTATTATTCAAATAAATTCAAGTAAATAAAAAACATGAACAAAAGACATTAGTTTATTTGATTAAAACACAGTTATAATTGTAGCAAATTTGTAGTTTTGTATTAGCTTTGAATGAAATTTTGAATTAATATTATATTTTAATTTGTAGAAAACAATTAATTTTCCATAACATTTTTATAAAGTTATATATTTCATCATCTTAAGGAGGAACATATTTCAGGCGTTTTATCTTTTTAAGGACTATGTAATTTTTTTTCGATGATAAATATTTATATCTCCCTAATTATTTTTCTCCTTAGGATTATTTTAATTTAATCTTTTCTTGTCAAACATTTTTTTACGATTAGGGGCAATTTTTCATTTGATATTTGAAATATATTTTTACTTCTTTCGCTAGAACAAGTGGATAACGAAGGAAAATTCTACAGGGAGCTGTTTTGTTTTGTTTTGTTCCGTGTGTATCAATTATGTTCACCCAATTTCATGACTGATGTAAAACATATTTTATTCAACAGTAAATTAAAAAAGAGACATCTCATTCTTCTCAGTAAAATATGCTCCCTTGTCAACGTGTAACGGAATTTTCTGACGCATCGAAAAAGCAGGAGGACCAAAACCTCCAACATTTCCAACTTCACCACCGGGTTGGGTTGTAAAACAAATGGCTTGAGCCGATTGTTCACTAGCGCTGCCTTTCAAAATTAATGCTGCGTGATATATCTCCTCCGATCAATCTTTCTCCCCGAAACGGACACCAGCCAGAAGACAATCGCAAGAAGGCCCGTAGCCTGACTGCTGCATGTGTGAGCACTCTCGACTCGCACGGATGAATTACGTTACGTGGCGGAATTTCGTTCAATTGCATTAATTTTTTGTTCTCTCTCTCTCTCTCTCTGTCTTACTCGTTTTAGTTCCACTCCGTTTCGACTCGAAACATCTCAATCATGTGTGCATGTTGCTGGCGGTGAAAACTTGCACCAACACACCGTTTAGGACACACCGGTAGCTGGCAGGAATGATGGAATCTGCCTCATTTTTTTCACCCCCCCCCACTTTCAGCTACATCTCTCTTATCACGCGTCGTCTCCGGTCACAATCCCTTTCCCGTTGCGTTTTTTTTTTTTTTGTAATGCGGAAGGATTTCTCTTTCCTTACCCGACGATCGTTCTGACCATTTTCCAATGCCAATAGCTGTCAAAACCTTCCGCTGCTACCGTCAATCATTTGCACAGCTCATCGCAGATAGTTCGCGTTGAAGGCACCCTTGCTGTGGTGCGAAATCACGAAAGGCTTTACAGCGTCGGCCGGCA
Organism: Anopheles culicifacies; assembly: GCA_000473375.1. Lineage (NCBI taxonomy): Eukaryota > Metazoa > Arthropoda > Insecta > Diptera > Culicidae > Anopheles > Anopheles culicifacies. The sequence goes on along the minus strand of KI423049.1, from coordinate 40,015 downwards.
TCGTACTATAGCGCGTACGGACCATTTTGCGCAAAGATGCCGCCGCCCCAAACGGTCAGCGCGCGAGCGTGTGAAGCGGGTGAGTGAAAGACTGCTTTTATTCTTTTGTTACCACGCATCCACCGGTTTGCGCGAAAGGGTTTCCCTCGATCGCACACACACACACGCGGAACAGGTACAATGGGCAGAATGTAACCCGCGAGCGAACAATTGCGAATGACTTTCACTTGACAGACGAAATCGAAAATTTTCGAACCAACGGACGGACAGGCCATCCCAGCCGCCGTCTGTAGCTGCGATTGATGGAGGAAAGTTTTGCGGCCCTACAGCCCCGGGTTGCCTTCGTCAGAATCGCGCAACCGATACGAGAAACAATTCGTTTCTGACGGGTTTTGAGCCACCCAGCAATCGCGGGCCGTTTACATTCGTGCGCTGTAATGCGTTTTGGTAAGGAAATCGGTTCGTGCAGGACCTATTTTTTGGTGGAGGGGGGGATACTGGAATTGTTCGTTTTTTGATGATTTTGGGAATGCATTTACACCGCTCAAAATTTTGCTGCAGGCAGTTGGAGAGAGATTTCGAAATAAAATCTTTAAAAGCAACTCCATCGTTAAGAAACGGCGCTGAAGAGTTGGAAATGGAAAGGACTTGCGATATTCGGGTAATATGCTGACGAGAATCGATGTCGACATTTAAAGCGTTACATTGAATTCACAAAAATAGATATCCGAGATTTTAAAAACCAAATCTTGCGATAAAACAGTTCATAAATAAACGACCATAAACCACTAAATACAAATATTCCCACGCACTGGTTTTTGCAACCAACCACATGTGGCCTCTTCCCAATCACGTATCTACATCGAAAATGGCAAGATGTAATGTGCACAATTGTACGAAAAGTGTTTGCGCTATCCGGGAACTTTCCCGCCATCTCCGAATTGGGTTTGGACGCGCTGGCATTAAATTAAATTTTACTCACCGGTATGAATTCGTTGATGGGCCTTTAGATGCGAGCTTTTGGTGTACACCTTTGTGCAACCTGAAAGTACAGCGGTCGGAAAAAAGGGAAAATAGAATGAGAAAACAAAAACAAACGACAGAAGAAATGTGGTAAGAAAATTGGTGGCTAAGTGATTGCAAATGATGCGCTAAGTGGTAGTTGAAACGTTCGACTTGAACGCCACATCAAGCGACGAACCTTTTGCCGATACGGTGCGTTTGCCTCAAGCTGAGAAAGCATTTTTCGTCGGTTGCGGTTGTGATGGAAAGTACGTCAGTAGCGAAAAATAGGGAGCTTTTTTTGTGTGTGTTTTGAGCGCTGTGTTTTATGATGATGAATGACAAATAACGTCCCAATGCCGTGCGGCTGACCCATTCAGGGATGGGGAGTTAATTAAAATTATAACTTTAATTACACCGGCCATAAAGTCAGTGGCCACGCAGTTTTTGGGAGGGCAACAATTTTGGTACAGATCGTGCAGATTCATTGCAGATGAGATCGGATCGGCCGTCGGGGTCGGGCTCGGCGTTCGGTCGATCGTAAAGTGAGCAAGGTTTAAATGTCAAAGTCGTTGCAGTGTCGAACGTCCCCGGTGTGTCAGTGTGGAGTGTAAACGCAACAGATGACGAAGGCACGAAGGTTCTGATCGTGTACAGAGCCATCGAGCTGCACTGGGCATTGTGTGCGATACCGGAGCAGGTGGCCAGAATGTGGTGCTCAACGACTTAATTATTCGTTTCACGGTTTCCCGCTTAAATGGTTCAGCGATAGCTAGAAGCCGATAAACGGTATTATGCCCGGACTGGCATACTGGTCGTGTTAGCTGTGACTGGCGAAAAAAACAGAACACATCTGGTCATCAGATTTGCGATTCACCTCGTCCGTCTTGACACCGTGCAACGAGACTGACATGCTGCTTGATGCTCTCGATCACTCACAGCTCGATGTTACCGGTATGTGTGAAGTTCAAGGGTATCGAAAACAAAATGAGCCAAATGAAAACATACAAACGAAAAGAAGAATAAGAGGAGAAGAAGGAAAAAAAGCAGATCTGTCGACACTAGGTCCGAAAGGACCGTGGACTATTTTTGAGGCGCACCAAGGCGCCCCTCGAACGCTCGAGCACGCCGCTGCATTAGGATGCCGGATAATTGCAGTGCAATGCCGGGTGCCTTTTCTTCTCCACTGCTGGTTTATGTGTGCGCGGCATCGTGCCTACCATGTAATGATGGCCTTACCGGCTGACAGATAGATTAGACGCTAAAGTCAAGGATTTTCATGACCACGCGGTTCGGTTTAGAAGTGGTGCTCGCTGATGTTACTGCGCTTCATACTCATAACTGTAAAAATATGATTCATGGCGTGTCCGTTTCGCGATGAATGCACGCGCGGTGGGAAGAGATTGGGTGTGAAGTTAGCGCCATGTGCCATGTAGTAAACGGTGGTACGAGATTTGTCGAGAAATGTCATAGCATTGGACTGCGCGTCGGCCGCACGGCAATGTGTTTTGGTTTTATTCCCAACAATGGGAGTGTTTAGTGTGGTGCGAATTGAAGCAGAACATCGTTTGGGATGAGAACATACTATATTTTTTTCGCGAAAAAGACGTCACCTTGAATTGTTTGTTTAATACTAGGGGTTATTGGAGGTTTTGGAAATATTACACATCTTGGAAGCATCTTAGATATTTTGGAAAAATATAGTAACGATTTAGGTTTGAACTGCTGATGTATTTTTGATACAAATTTATAACAAATTGACTTCTAATTCGGACTTCTAAAGATCAGGAGTTCTTGAAGTTATAGTGATGATGATAAATACCGTCTAGCACTCCAATTTTAGCTTGAGAAGGACGGAATTATCTTTAGAAATAAGTTTGCTCAGATGATAAAGTAAACTTCGCTCCAAGAATTAATGATTGGGACTGTTTGCCGATTTTTTGGGGTTCCAAGGTAGTACCTTGAGAATAATATACCTTTTTTTTTTTTTTTATTCATTAAGAACGGCCAGGCCGTATTGCTAGAATAATATACCTTATGTATTTGAAATTAGCGCAATCTCATTGTGGATTGACTTAAGTCATTTTGCTCAAAGTTACTTGTATTATTTATTTTTGAGGGTGAACTTCTGTAATTTTGAATCCCTTTGAAAATCTGGGAGGCTCTAGCACTATCGCTATATTAAGTTCGAAACATTGACCACATCTGTTCTGCGTCTGCAGAACTTCAGCTTCCCTAACGAGTCTCGCGTCCAAATACCCAGACAAACGAGCTTTATAGTGATTGCAGTTTGTAAGCTTGAAAGATCCATTTTTGAACTCAATTATTTAAATTTAATTAGTTGCATAACTTACTAAAAATTTGTAAAAAAAAATACGTCTCTACCATTAAAACTTTTCCAAAACGTCTCTTTAAATTTTCTAATTACTTCACCGTAACTCTTGGTAGGTTTCCGTTAATTGGTAAGGGACGAGTCATCACGACGAATAAAACCCATTCCACAACTCTCCCAGCACCGAGAAAACCGGGCTGGCGTGAACTCGTAATGCACCTTCTGCTCCAGAAGAGGGTTGAACAAGTGGACTCACGAACTAAATCTATTAACCTCTAAACCGAACCTCATGACTCTTGGCGATAAGTAACCGTGGATCTAAATAAACGAAATGGCAAACTGCCCGCAGACTCACTGCGCAGCAGATGCCCTCCGATGAGCCGAGATACATGTGGTCGAGGGCAAAAATTAATTCTCCCATCGCGTAAATACCTTGGTGTTCGCGTGAGCCAGTAGGCCATCCTCATTGGGAATTGTCTATCGAACGCGAGTCGTATTAATTATCAACGACTTGCGCGAGTAGCGTTAGAGAGAATAAAAAACAAAGTAAAATTAAAGAAATAGAGCAAATATCACTCCAATTGTAACAGTCTCCATCCATGTGCGGCTGAGGTTAAGGGAAAACATCGGTTGATAAAACATCAAACCAGCCCTGGTATTAGTTCATCTAGACGCTGTTTATTACCCGCACTTCTTCTTGTCAGTGTTTCTATCCTCAGGAAACGTGTTTCTACTTCACTCCCCCCTTTTTTTGTTTACTCCTATCGATCTGTACGCCAAGGTAGAAGTGCTGGGTGGAAGGCAATAGCAAACCAACGAATAAAATACGGAAAAAATCCACACGATCGACACAAAAATCTCGTCCATCGTTAGCGTCCGTCTGCGAGCATGATGTCGTGATCAGAGTCTGGTTTAGTGTGGAGCCAACTTTATCACCACTGGACATGCGCCCTTTTTCCACTGTCTCCGTATGGCACTGGGCGGCCACTCCACCCCGTAAGAAAAATGGTCGCAAGCGCTTCATTCTTCGACCCCGCACATGAACAAAATCGTGGCAAGTGCGCACAATTTGTTGTTAGAAATGTTTCAGCATTGCTGCAATGCACACCGGTGCAGCGAGTTCCTGCTTCTTCACCGATGTGTCGCGTAGCCCGGGGGCAACATAAGCGAAAACCTGAAGGGAGATACCTGGGGAGCTTTGCTGTTTTTTTTTGTTTTCGGCGCAAAGGATGATTGCGCTTTTACTAACCGCAGGCATGAGACAGGAGCAACCGTCTCACTGGTCGCTGAATTCAATTTACTTTTATAATTTAATTTAATTTAATGAAAATAGTTGCACCGGCGAAAGGAGACGAGTCGGTTGCACCGTGCCGTGATAGCGGTGCGGTGTTGAACCACATCGTGCTGTTTCTGGTCGCTCCACAACACAGAAGAGAGCCATTTCATGACGGCAAGCAGGCAGGCAGGCACACATACAGCCGGCAGGACGAAAAGCACGCGAGACGGGGCAGGTTATGCCGTGCGCATGAGTGAACCAGTGCATAATACCTAATCAAAATAGCATAAATGAGGGAAAATTATCACCAGCATACTATCACGCCACACGCGACAGCCGGCAATCTTCTTTGGACCACCAGACTGGGTGGGGAGAGCGGGAAGAGGAAAGGAATTAGGAGCGGGACGGAGTGAGACGCTAAGGAAGAAGAGGAAAAAAAACGCTCAAGCCATTTATCCAAACATGGTGTTAAATTGTTTAGCGAAACCATTTCCCGGTTTGGCAGCCCCCATTCGGTGCTTACCCCGGTGCGGTTGGTGATATTTCGTTCGGGGCCCTCGACGGCAGCTTGCTGCGTGTCAGGCGGACAATTGGTGAATGCGAAAACGATTTCTTACCGTGCTATTGTGCTCCCGTTAAAGCACGGTACGGGGCAAGAAAAAGTCTTGTTTTCTAATTGTGTAATCACGGTACAGCGGGAGTGTTGTGTAAGGGAGTTCATGTACAGCTTCATCGATTGTGAGAACTTTACTGGACGTTGAGGTTGAAGTTAAACCCGGGGACGTTGTTGTCAACTTATAAAATTTCACGAATTATGATGATGGAATAACTCAACAAAGAATAAAGTCAGAGATTAAATCTAAATTAAATTGCATTTTTTAGGATATTTCTGGGATTGAAGTAATCAGACACATATATAATATCTCTTGAAGATCATTTAAAGGTAAAAGAGATCATTGTTTGGAGTAAATCTAAACTAATCCCGAAGATCCAATCGGATCTCTCCACTATTATTAAAAGGCATTAATGAGTATTTCTGATGATTCTCAAATACAAGACAAGGAAGTCCTAAATAACGCATCAAGTCTTCTGGAGTTTGCAATGCCTTGGAAGTTGAAGAGGACTAAACATTAATTTATGTTGGAGACCATTTATAGGAAAAATATTTCTTCTCTGAGTGAAGTCACTTCCGTACATCTGAATAGATGTGATCATGTGAGCACTCTTTGTTTTCGAAGTTTAGACAATCTGAGAACCTAAGGATCACATGATAAGTCATTCATTCCTTCACTTCAAGAAGATGAAGAGAACCAACATCTGACATTTGTTGGCGATCATTTATAGGTGAAAGAATTCACTTCTAGTCCTAGTCATCCTTGGCTCGCAACGGAAGTGATCGTTGGACTAATTTTACATTTTTTCCGGAGATCATTGGAAATTGTGTTAGTCTAGTAACCCTAGGATACACTAGATCTAGTACCCTAGGATACACTAGTCTAGTAACCCTAGGATACACTACACTAGATATTTCTTCCTTAGTTTCAGAGTTAGTAAGGGAAAGGTTCAAAGGAAGTTCAAAGTAAAGGTAGTATGAGTGAAACTCCTGAGGAGATTAGAATCAAGATCTGTTTGGTCAATATATTCGTACTACTTCAAAAGCCCACTTATCGAATATCTATGACATCAAAATTAATGAGCTACTGAATTGGAGTACATTATAAGCTACTGTCGTATGAACAAACGAAAAAGAAAGAAACAGACATGAAGAATAAATTCTTCGAATGTAGAAATTGTTATCTTCCACCATGGTGCTCCTCTTAGGTACTTCAAGACCAAACAGAGTTCAAGAATAAGATGTATGTCAAGTGAAAGAAGTCTGTTGGAGGTTAATTATCACCTTCCCATCATTTGCATACCTACAATACCTAGTAAGCTACACCTCTTAAATTAACTCCAAAAAAGTGGCATAAAAGTGGCGATCACGTAAGTAGACCTACAATGCTAACCCTCTCGGATAACGATCACCACAATTGTGATATACTCCCAATCTATTCACCCACCCCATGGTAAACCAACTGATCTAATATTCCCCATCGCCATCTTACCGATAGCGGCCACAACTTGGCAGTACTTGGGCTTTGTCCGGAAAGACTCATGGGTCATGTTTATATTGCATCAATTACACAGCAGGCTTCAATTGTACGATCGGTCGCAACCGTCGCTCGAAAATAGACGCAACAACATTCCACACGAAACAAAAAAAAAACCCACCCGTGACTGTGCAGAAACGGTTGATTTGGGCTAGCTGTTGGCCAGCCATCGTATCAAACCCAATTTCGCAGCTCAGCACAGCCCCACGTATGAAGCGAAACGGACGCGTCCAGCTTAATGACGCGTTGAAAGGTAATAGTTTACCAGATTCCCGACACCAGTCATCGGCGTCCGTGCTGTGGGGTACACGTTTAATGGTTGTTTCCAGTTGATCCGGCACATTTTTACGCTACCGCCATCCACTGACGGACTGGTTGAACAAAGGGCACACCAAAATGTGGCCAACGAACGAACGCCACGGCCATGCGGTGGAGCGAGTGTGTGTGTGTGTGTCTGAGCCCCGCAAAATTATGCGCCCGTTGTTAAAGGCAGGCTATCGGCCCGTGCGAGAACCATGCTGGCTGATAATTAAGGTCACTCGTGCGGCCAGAGAAGGTGAACTATGGTTCACTTTCGTTTTCATACCAGCGGCTTTGCATATGTCCGCCCGCCCGTGGAATGGTGGGCTTTTTTTTTTCGGAGGGCTGCTGGACAGCGTATCGGCACGCTCCAAACGGTCATTATAACGATGTTGTCAAAATCGGTAAAAAGAACCATTCCGTCCCACAGCAGCGGACGTCGGTAAGTTGCGATGTCTTAATTATGCCCCGTTTCGTCTAGCTCGTCAGTTTTTGCGTACTGCGTACGGCCAAAGCGCCTCCATCCTGTGTTGAAATGAAATTGACACTCCAATAAGCATACCAACATAATGGCGATCGTTATGCGTACGATCGCACCCATGGGCTGTGCGTGAGGATACAGCCGACAAGCGTTATCGAATCATGTCGCCCACGAAAAGAAAGGAAAGAAAATCAGCCCGAAAATATTTTAATAGCCTTTTGTACATTGCGATCACGCGTGCGTGTGAGCGTGTCTTTTTGGCTGGCCAGCTTCAACACCGCACGATGAGGAGCTTGGGGCGATAATGGTTAAATGTTTATGGTACCGTTGAAATCAATCAATTCCCTCTTGTTTGCGACCCTGGCGAGCGATCGTCAAATAAGAGCATGCATGCATGACCGATATCAGTCAGAAGACGTTGGGAGTTGCCGCCCGAACGAACCATCGGTTTTGCAACCATCCTCACGGTCCCGCGGACACCCACGTGTCCTGTCCTGTCTCGGGCCCGCTGCGAGGTACACCCGTAGTGCAATCGCAATTTGATCTCAGTAGGGGCAAAAATCCAATAAACTACAATCTATTCATTACCTCGCGTTTGGCATTCGCTCGTCCCGCGGTCGAGGTTCGGGGGGCGCCCCAAATCAGGCCAATCATCACATGCAGAGCAAATATGAATGAATAAGACTGACGCCGGGCTGGTAGAGACCTTACCCCGGTCATCGTCTTCTTCTGTCGGACGTTTTGGAAAGGAATAGCGCACTCGACCGATAGTGCACCCGCCTCATGGCAGGCGGCGAGTGGTCCAGTTTGTATTATGCTTCCCTTTAGTTGCAGCTCATGCGCCGCTGTGCTCACTTTCGATGCCGTTTCTATTGCTCCAAACTCCGGCTTATTGGTTCGTGTCTTGGGGAGCATTTTGTTTTTTTTTTGCATAACCCATCGAAGGCTAAACCAACACGGGACGCTCGTCGTGAACCCTCCAACACCAACAATGCGAAATAAAAATAAAATATTAAATTTTATAACTTATTCTGATCATTTATTACATGCCGATCCCGGGGCCGGCAGCAATAAGTAGGTTCACCGCTGCTGGCGTGAAAACGGAAAGCATGCCATTCCTGAGGTCGATCAAAACTTAGACATAGAATTGTATCAGCCGGAGATAAATGCGTGCGATCGTGTCCAAGCGAAGATCATTTACCAAAAAAAAAACTTCACAACTTCAAGCGCCGAATCGCGTAACCTTTCACTTTTACGCCAGCACAAGACCGTACGATACCCGCGCGTGTGGCTCATGGACGCGCGGTGACTCAATTGGGAGCTATTTCGTAGCAATTCCAAAAACCCCGCTCGAACGATCCAATCGTCACCAGATTTGTTTGGACGTTAGCATGACGAGCGTGCAATTTGTGTCGTTATGTGCGCTTAACGCATTCGCTACGTACACCCTTGGCCCGGCTGGTTCTTCACACAGGCGAAAGGGATGGTCACCGGAATGTGCACCACCCATCCCGATCCGATTCCAACTCGAACTATCCAAACGAGTTCGAGTTGTAATCGAATCCAACTGTCTATGGAAGACGGTGCATAAGGCTTGCTGCACGGTGGTACTGGTGGATGGTCATAAAGCGAAACGGTTATTATCAATTGGCATTGGAGGACTGTATGTGTGTGTGTGTGTGTAGGACGAGTGCAGTCAGGTCGGGCGCCGTTTGGGAAAATGGAAGCTAATTAATGATTCGGTCATGAGCGCAATAAGGATTAATTAAATTTTATCTGATGGTACCCCGCGACTTATGGGACACGACCGTGATCTGTACGGCTTTTCTGCTTCCTGCAAAGTAAACGGCTGGTCTTTGAAGCAATCGCAAACGATCACCGTGAGTCGTGATAAGGAACGTCTTCCGTAGGTCTAATTTTTATGTTGCTCGGTTAGTTTTCGTTGGCATTTTATTTGAGTCGTTCTTGCAAGGTATTAGGTATTTAATTAAAAAATTGAGGAAATGATATTAGGGAATTGGATCAATTTAATGGTATCCCCTTCATTTGCCATTCTTTAAATCTCCAAAAAACCCTAACATGCCATTATATTGATCCTCTGTACCATACTAGAACCAGGAAAAAGGTTTTATTCCCACCTTAATGGTGAGATATTGCTTAGCTGGCCGGTTTAAAAATGATACCAAGCCGGTGATTAACCTTCAACAATAACGAAACATTGTTTTGTGCTTAAATTGTCAATATCCGGTTTGTTGGAACAGAAAATGAAGTACGGTTCGGGGTGTTTTTTTCGCTCCGCTCTTTCTCTCCTCCCCTCCTAGCTCTCTAACGAGCGTAAAGTAAGCTGTACACACTTTTGTGTACAGTAAAACATGTTCCCAACCGTCCGATCGCCTTGTTCTCAAAACCAATGTACTAGAATTCGTTCGGTGGACAAGAATTGCTACACCACCAGCGGTGGAGGAGATTAAGGGCCCAAACAAATCTGAAACACCTCCTCTCCCCCCGAGAACCCAACACCAGATCGATCGATAATGTTCGTCCGAATCAACCGTATGGCATATGGCACAGCCCGAAGTTGATCCGATCCGTGTCGCACCGGTGAACGAAAGAAGAAAAAAAAATCCCCTCATGTATCATACCGTTTTGATTGATTGGTAAAGAAAAATCACGTCACACTCGCGTCAGCTAAGAATTTGATCTTGATTCACGATCACTCGTCAATGGACAAAGCACCCGGGTGACGATCAAGATTGTGCTTGTGCTAGTTCTTGTATGAAAATGGGGGGCATGAAAAAAAGAACATCGAATATAAAAGCATAAATAAAGTACCACTTCCAGCCGAGGGTGGAAGCGAAGTTCAGAAGTTCAGTCGTTCCAGACCCTGAACCGAACCGGTGGTTCTTTTGTACCAGAGGGCTGGTTTGCAATGCAAGTGACCCGCTGGCTGGATATGTCCTCGACAACAAAACAAACAATTGTGTACCGTAGAGTGTTGGACTTCTGCGCACACCGCGCCACAACACACGCGCGGTACCCGATTAATCATAAATTGTATCGACAAATTCAATTGGATTGGAAGTTGTGTAAAGCGCGACTAATAACAGGCAGCCAAACAAACATTGCGCGTTATTAATGATTTTTCAATTTTCCAAAACCCCCACCCCCGCGTGGTCTATTTGTCCTGATAGATAGAGCGCCCGGTGACACACGATGTGTTGCACCGCACGGTAATGTAGTGTAACGTGCCAAAAGCTACAACACACACCCGACAACGTTGACAGATGACACGGTCTCACCGTGTACGGGGCTTAATATCCTGGATCCCTTGGTTGTATGTTCGATTCGGCATTCTACCCGCATGTCAGCGGGTTGTTAGCAGGCAGCCCGTGATTATGTTGCTGCCTGATTTCCAGCTACCAAACGGATTGGAAAGATGATGTTCCCTGCGTTCCAAACTCCCATCCAAACCCGCTGCACGACTGCACGTGAGCAGCAGAAGATGTGTGTGTGGAACTAGTTCTGTCGGCAGTGCATCGCTCACTTCGCACCACAAGTCGCACGTTTCTCACCGCTTTATATGGAATCGGGGCTGGAAATCGATTCGATGACAACTTTTTCACCCACTCGGGTGTGCACTTCTTTCCCGCAGCTGTCAGCCGTGCCGAGAGGTGGCGGGCAAGATGGATGGCGTGCAAATAGGGGAAAATAATGCGCGAGAGTCGCGACTTAAGCCAGAAGCAAAAAAAAAAATCGCAATCTCCCAACAACCAATAGGAATCAATAAATCATTGTTCCCTTTCGGGCCCGGCTAGGAAGGGGGCAATTGGGACGCAATTATTAAATCTTATTATGTGATAAATCATGATTAAAAATTCTGTTCCTTGGGCGCACAGTATCGCAAGCAAGCAAGGGCTGACACACTGGTGTTAAGTGCGGCCACAGCGCACATCCGGCAAGGTGGTGCACGTGGACCATACCTCCAGACACGGGAGTTGCTCTACCGATCACCATTAATTGATTTAATTAGAGAAAATAATTACGCGCTTCGTTAGGACAATTGTCTGCGAGCACTCACTCGGTAGCCGGTGGAGGTTTGAGAAGAAGAAAAACAGATCACCAATCGATGCGGATAATATAAAAAAACTGGCATTACCTCTGTCTGGACTTTGTGACTGATCCCTCTATTAAATGGACCACTTCCTTGCAGTCAATTCGTAAAACAAGGACTTGAGCGCCCTGAGATTGAAAAAAGAACTCTGAAGGTTTCACTTTTGCACGCCACAATAACTTCACGATTCGCGTTTTGGATCGCGCGCGCGCGAAATTGGATCATGGTGAAAATTGCGGTTAATTGGCGGGGGGGAGGAGGAAGGGGCGGGAAGTGATAAGTTTTCCACCCAACGGTTAACGGTTAGGTCGCCACTCGTCTCGTTGCTTGGCGATGACGTTTGATCGACGACCGAGTCGTACTGGGTATACAGGGAAAGGTGCGCGGAGACGTGGAATGATTCTGTCGACTGCGACTGGTAGCCCTGATTAGCTGACGAGTTGATCGAGATTGTGACGGGTCGTAATAATCGCCCGAGTTGCTCAATTTGCAACAACAGAACAGAAAAAAAACAAAACTATAAACGGAACAGACCCCGTCACAGTCGGTGGTGAATTAAATCGTTCACTGTAAGCATGAGTCGTGTTGATGAAACTAAAACTGCAGCAAAAGAGTGGTTCCAATAAAAGATACTTCAAACTAGCTCTAGACAAGTCAGATTGAAGCTCAAAACGTTTAGAAAACTTAAAATCCGTAAGTATTTTGATTTAGAAACAAGGAGACACTGTCTTACAAATAGTTGTTCTCATGAAATACAAGAAGTTTCGGTAACCGACGCATGAAAACTTCCAGTTAAGCAATACTGAGGTACCCAAGAAATTCAGGGTCTTCGTTGTTCTTCGACATATTAATAACTAGCTTTGGAGATATTGTCTCCAGTCTTGTTCAAGCCTAACTGTCCAGTTCCAATATAGATATCCAGTAAACTGCAATCACTAAAACCAGAATAACCTAGCCCAAGAGCTCCAGAAATGATCACCAGAAATTCTAGACATTCTTCAGTTTTTGTAAAACTTAGAGAACATTCAGAAGAAGATACCAAAACGTCTGTCAAATTACAAACTCTCATTAGTTAAGAAATATATTTGTAACATCCATACAACCTGCATCTTTACTTCAAGTGATCGTAGAAACTCAGAATACCAGGAACTTTACTATTTGTCGGCGTTTCTGTAAGAAATATACCTCACATAATATTCCAGATATTTTTGCGATGCTGCAAAATATGATATCTTAAGGAAATATATTGACCCCTCTCAAGTCAAAAAGCTCTCATTAGCTAAGAACTCAGTTCGAAATACCTCATTTAAGCTGTATTCATAAGAAAGTGTTAGCTATGCTGTTCTACCCATATATCAGCACTAATTACCGAGGCTTTCAATAGTTGATCTCCCTACCCTTAGTGTCTCTACCGTACAAGGTAAACCAGGAGTCGTCGTCCACACTCCACTCCAGCGATCGGGACCAAATACCCGTCGCACATCGATGGGAAAAAACTGCAACCAAAAGTTCACTTTACGATCGAGAGCCCCTTTTTTGGATGTGGGTGAAAATGAAACTTTTCCAGTCAATCGGCAAACCCCAGTGGTACAAATTGATTCATCAGCTAACCGTTACCGCTAGTTACCGTGAAAGAATATCGCACGTTGACCAATCGCCGTGGACCACTTGTTCCGCGGGCTGGACGCTCGAATATGGTAACTTCACGGCTTTAGCCTACCCCTGTTTGTGCGAGCTGATCGCGATTCCGACGCGTAGGGTGGGAAAGCACACGAGACGTCGCCAGAGGATCGAAAGTGATAATTATCGATTTTAAATGGCGCGTACGCAAAGGAAAAACGAGCACGTTGGCGATCGTCGTCGGTACCATGGTCGGTGCCGCTATTGCTGAGGGATCGCACTTAAAACATCATAATCAAAAGGGTGTACGAGTGAGAGGGAGAGAGAGTGAAAGAGCTAATGAATTATCGCGTAAATGTCTTAATTTTATTGCAGCACCAATGCATGCCTGGGTGGGATACAGGTGTCTCGTCGGTCCAAACCCCGTTGGGAATGGAACGAACCTCTTCTGGGGCTGCCGGAAGGGAGAAGTGCCTAGAGGTAGTGAAAAATTGACGAGTGATTTTTCTCACATTCCGTTTATGGATGACACTGGAACAACTCGGCCGGTCTGAAAAGTCTTCAGCGACATCCGCACTGGTATGTGTATGGTGGTGATTACTGCGCCGTCCATACCAGACTTGTGACGATCCGACCAAACATAAAGCAAACATAACGTAGTGCTCGAACAAAAATATCCATATTATTAATTATCTACCCTTCGAATCGGGGCCTCGGGAACATGCGTCGGAATTGGGGCGTTGTCGCTGAGCACTGCATTTGGTAATGAAGTGATCATTTGGACAATCGTGTTATCAGTGGTTAAAGATCACCCACCGTTGTTTGTGGTGGGTGTTGGTGGGAATGGGACCCGTACAAGACAGATACCGATTTCATGGGAATTAGGTACGGTACGGTTCCGAAACCAACTCACGGTCCGACGGTGCCGTCGAAACTGTTGCAGGGCTACACTGTGTACTTACCGATAAAATCACAGTGGTGTATTCGTCGTTTCTCCAGCTCGGGATTGTTGCGCCGATTGTACCGACCGACGATATGCTTCACGACACCGGCACTGCTGAGCACGCTGTTGATGCTGTGTGCGGAGCTTTGCCGCTTGGAACTAGAACCGCGCGAGGACGTTCCGTTACGGGTGGACACGGGTGGGCCACCGGTGTTGCCTGGACCGGATCCATTGGCAGTGCCGGACACCGGACCAAGCGTACCGATTGCATTGGGAATCGCCGGCAAAGGATGCAGGGAACCGTTGGACGTAATTGGATTTGGTTGCGTAGGTTGAGACATTGAGACCGGGGGTTGAAGGAGTTGCGTTGAGGTTGGAACCGGAACTCCGGATTGGGCACCAACCATGCCACCGTGCGTATGGTGATGGATGTGATTTCCTTGCAGCTGTTGCTGGTGTTGTTGCTGCTGTTGCTGCTGATGATAAGGTGGAGGTGGAGTTCTACGTGGGGGGTTCTGAAGAGAGAGTTTGAGAGAGATTGAGTATATTTATTGAGAAGAGAAGTAAAAGGTGAATCGGAATCAGATTCCTGAATCTGAATAAGTCATTGAGCGGAATGATTCCCTGTATTGAAGATCCAGCAATCCTATCAATTAATTGGTTCACAAATCTTTGAAGATTCATGAAACTCTGAGTATTCATGAATCACTGATGATTCTGCAATCTCTATGGATTCATGAACTCTGGGAATTGATGAATCACTGATGATTCTTCAATATCTGAGCATTCAGGAAACTCTAGAGATTTATGAATTACTGATGATTCTTTAAACTATAAGGATTCATCGAACTCTGAGGACTGACGAATCATTGATGATTCTTAAATCTTTAAGGATTCATGAAACTCTTTGAAGGATTTGAATGACTCCTTTCTCTGAAGATCTGAAGATCACTGTATAAGAAGATCTATTGCGTAATGAAGTCACAAGGACACACTAACCTGCAGATTGTTCCCGGGACTTCCAGGATCCGAGTTCGGTGGTGTTAACGGTGGAACGTACATTAGCCTCGAAATAGGTGTTGGGCAAGCATTGGAGCCCTGCGGTGGTGCGTACTTGCCATGGTACATAGGGCCGGGAGGTTGACTTAAGGTGGCCGTACCACCTGGCCCGGCAGGGGCTTGATGTTGCTGAGGTTGCCAGTGATAGTAATTATTGTTCTGGTTCACCTGCATATGTTGCTGGGGATGATGTTGCTGTTGATGATGATGCTGTGGTTGTTGATGTTGTTGCTGCTGCTGCTGGTGTTGTTGATGGTGGGGATGTTGTAGTTGATGATGTTGCTGCTGCTGTTGCAGTTGTTGAGACTGATGATGTTGCTGCTGTTGCTGAGGTGGATGATTAGTGAGAAGCTGCAGACTAGAACCACTCCCATTTGTTCCAGCGAGATACCCATTGAGATTGTGCTGATTGGGATGGCCATGAGCTGTCGCGATGCCGTGCGTGTAGCCGGCCCCATTGTTCGGGAGGAAATTATTGCTACCATTGTTGCTACTATTGTTGCTATTCCCGTGACAGCTGCTGACGTCACTGTGCATATGGTTTTGGTGAATGCTGTTGTTGTTGTTGTTGTGTAGATGGCTAAGGTTGTTGTTATGGTTGGTGGCGTTCTGCGCGAGCAGATTGCTCTTTTCGGTTTTGATCTCGAGCGGGCTGAGCAATGGCGAGGACAACGGTTCCAGGAACGGATCGTCAACGGCTTCCATCTTCACCTGCGGTATGCCGTTCATCGTACCGAGCATGATCGCATTCTCGGGGTCGATGTTCTGTATCGAGCTGGTGATATCCTCCCACAGCGGTGGCCGAAGAAACGAATCTTCCGACTCCGTGCACAGCATGTCGCGATGTTTGTTACCTACGAGCGAGAGATTCACTTTTATTAATCCGTTTTGTACGCAACTCCACGACAAAACTCAAATCGTTATCGTTTGCGTAAGTAGCTTAAGCTGTTGTGCCTGAATTTCCATTTACGGTAGCCAAAAAAACATTGCCATCATTCTTTCTCTAGCCCAACGTTGAGGCGTTTTTTTTATGTTCTTTCTTCTCGTTTTAATCAACTTGTATACGTACCGAAGAAAAACTCCTTTCCATAGTGCTCGTAGTTCTGGCTGGTGTAGCTGGATAATCCCGACGACGACAGTGGTGAGCTGGATGATGGATGATGCTGACTGCCCGGTACAACGTCCAGCTCGACATCGGTTTCCAATTTATTTATGCGCCCCATCAGCTCATGCCGAAATTCTAATTCTGGTGACTGAAATTAATCGAGCGAATGATAAAACGAAACGAAATTAATGAACATTCGCCTGTGCTCGAGATTGTCGCGACGTTCTTTTGTTTCTTGTGATGCTCCACAGTAGGTATATAATTTATGATAAGACGCTTCATTACAATAAATGCATTTAGCTTGTTTGTCAAAAATGCACTGTTGACAGGATTATACATTAACGGTGGAATGTTGCCGGCCAGAAAATGGGAAGCTGTCGACTACACTGTTGCTAATGATGCACAGCCGAGTCAACGCCGATCAAGAATTATTTTGGAGAAATTCTTACAACATTTTAATGTAAAACTGTGGTACTTTATGAAGAATTAACACCAATATCAGACATTCAAATAACAGCTCTGTTCCGAAACATCAAACAACCAGATGTGAGCATTTCCCATTGCACCTTTCGGAGTGATCTTCACGCGCTGTCAATCCTAATCACTGAGAACATTAATTTACATAAACACAACCCTTTTCCGCTGTTGTGTAGCGGTCCGTTGACCCTCGTACCATGGCAGATGGGTTCCAGTGAAAGCTCTTGCTGCTACGAGTGTCGGACACGAATAGTCCCAAGTTCCCGGGCGCTTGTTGGCCGACCTGTGCCGAATGCTGGTGATCGTGATCTACGGGCCACCTTAGAATCCCCGGTGCGACTTGGCGAAACTATGGAAAAACGATTAGATCGCTTGATGGACGCTAAAGTGACGGTTTGAAATGCTACTTGCCAGTGCGCTTGCCGTGCTTTGCGCATCGCTGGTTAGCGCAGAAAACAAACGACGAGGACGATAATCACGAAGATTATAGGCACACCGGGTACGGTGTGATTGATTTATTCAGTGCTAGTAACGCTCTTGCGCAATTAAATTCTCAGCTGCAGCTCGGTGTGATCGGTACACGATAGCTCTACAACAAGTGTGGTAAGTGCAAAATGGGGGTGAGTGAACAAAACAAAAAAAAGCCAGCAAAATCAGACACAAACTATAAATTATCGAATTTTATAGCCACCGAAATGGTTTTAATGTAGCTGCAGCTTTTAATATTCTAGATTACATTACAGTTTGATGGGTTTTATGTAAATATGGTGGTAAACATGCGCATCTGCCGCGTATGAGTAACACATGTCCCAATTTAGCCTGTCGCCCGCAACCGTTAATAAATTCTCCCGTAAACATGCATTTTTATCACGTTTGTTTATTTTGCAAAATCGTTTGGCGAGGCGTGATGTACGGGAATGAAAAATGGTTCCTTTGGCCACAAAAAAAGGCGATTGACCGAGGCAATTGACATTACCAACCTGACCGAGCTAGCTGGATTTTAAATACTTATGAGTGCGTCGCAGAGGGAGGCAGGAGTGAAAAATTGCAACTAAATAAAGCAAAATGGTTAGTAAGCGGGATCGCAGATCACCACCGTAGCACATTTGCATACAATTGGCCGTAAAAAAAAAAATATCCACCCGAGATGGCTAGCGAAAAACGGGGTGGCAGGCAGGCACACACCGCGATGCATGTGAAATATTGTGCGGCGTTTTGTAGTAGAATTTACGATCGATTTTATATGATTCTTCACCATCGGTTGATCGTAACACGCGCGGAGGGATTTGTATTGGCAGATTGGCGTGCGGGTGAGATGACACTTTGAGTAGCGAGGAGAGCAGAACACATCGGCGCTGGTGTGGAGGCGAGTTTGAGCTGCAGATAGAATATTAACTTCATATCTCAATTGCTTAGAATTGTTTTAGAGGTGCACTATGAGAAGTAGCAACTTGCTTGACGTTTGAGCGGAATAAGTAATTCATTTGATGGTGGTAGTATTTAATGCACATGCAATGCAATTCATTTTCTTAAGGAATTCCATTCAACGTACCGCTAACCGGAAGACTAGATTGGTCTGACAAAATTGCAGGTTAATAGCTTGTAGGAACCAATGCTCTGCATACCAGCACAACCCGTAACTATTGACAATTCAATGGAACATTTAGCAGCAGGCGACGGCGAAGAAAAAAGTCCTCCTCCATTTTATTATGCTGTCAAATGAGCGCTATCTAAACGGGAACCATTTTGTATAGCTACTAAATACTTTTGCCATAAAGTTAGCCAATTGATGACAAATAAACTCTCCAAGATGTGTGTGAAATAGTTTAAGGTGAATGTCTACAGCTTTCAGATCACCTCCTGCGTTGATTGCAGTGATGTTTTTTCATCTTTGCTGTAAATTTGCATCACAAGCAAACAATTCTCGAGTGACACGTTTAGCACCACCGGAGCCACACAGCATTGCACACATCGCGCACAAACGCATAATGGTGCAGCCTATCTGTGTCACTAGGCTAAGAACATACAGGGCAGAACAAGCTGAATTCGGAATCTGAGCTGTACCGCGCGTATGTTCGCCCCTCATCACCCTCGGCGAACTGTTAGAAGGTGAGATATAGCTGAAAGTTATAATAAAACAGAACAAACCCCCGGTCACCCCATCCAGCTGTCCAGATCTGACCTCCTCCTCCTCCTCTCGATGTATCCCACAAAACAACACAGTACGAGCGGAATGAGGCCACCGGTTCGACAAAACGTCTATTGAAAATATGTTCATCGATCGATCGAGTTAAGCGCTGGTCAGCTGCGGGTATTCCGGTGTGGGTGGCTCTGACCGAAAGGGGAGAGGGACGGTGACTCGTCCGCTGGGTCCGAGTGACCCGGCCAGAGGAAATGGGGGGGGGGGAAGGGAGGCAGAACAAAAAAAAAAGGTGAGATCCGATGGTGACGGTTGACCGAGATCAGATGTGTCACCGTTTCGGTTTCGGACTTTGCACACGCGGACCTAACGAGGAATGCCACGCCAGGTATGTCCCGCTGTGACTTAGCCTCACCACCACCCTACCCCATAGACTGGCACATAATTCATCTGATGGATGCTCGCAAATCTGCACCGCTGCGTGTCAATCGGTTCGGCACTGAACACTCCATAAATAACCAGAGAGCCACCGGATTTAGCGTGCCAGTTGACAGTAGTCCACCCGGTAAACCAGGCTGGAGCAGTACCGTACAGGCAATGGCGATTAAAATAATGGACAAAAGTGCGATAAAATTTGAATTGAATGGATGCATTTTGAGCTTCACTCGTTCGTGTGTCTGTTTGTATGTGGCTATGTGTGTGGTTGTTTGATGGCAAATTAACCTCTTTTTACTGGTGTCGTGTGCTCCTGAGCTGTTGGTGACTTGAGCAGCATGATCATTGACAGAATGAACACTAGGGTAGTGTGCCGTATTG
>KI423048.1:15436-35990 GCA_000473375.1 Anopheles culicifacies | reverse complement strand
TACTTTTTTGCAGACGTTTTTACATTATCAGACAATCAGTCTTGTTGTAGGTTGTGATTCATAGCTGAAGGCAAGAAATATCACCAGAGCTGAACTGCTGTGGACAATATAAAACACACAAGAATTGCATACACGCACACACACACACCTACTTCCTCATACGATGTCAGTGAATCAATTCATATTTTTGCCAGATTGCAAATTAGATTCTATATATTCTATAGACTACACTCTTATTTCGGTCAACTTACGAATGGAAAACGAACAGACTGAGTGATATATAGGGTTTTTACCTTTGTATTAAGAAGATAAAAGTTAATCCACAACTTTACGGACCACAGAAAAACAAGATGATGAGCTCACACACGCGCACACCCTATCAAAACGAACGAAAAAGGGGCAACATCAACATGTCACCTTCGAGCCACGCCATGATGATCTCAAAGTGACAGCTCAGGAACCTTGAATTGATCAGATCATAATTATACAATTGTTGTTTAAAATTCCCTTTTTTGAATATTAGCAACACTTTCCAGAATGTTTGTTTTTATATGAGAAAAGGAACGCAAAAAAGAGAAATAAAACGTGAAATTAAAAATCAAACTAAAAGTTCGAGTCGATCAAGATCCGTGAAACATTTCATGTTGAAATATTTCAATGAAACTTTCTATTAGAGCATTTGAAACATTTGTTAAAACCGTTTAAAAAGCGGTATTTCATCTAAATCATACAAATGATTCTTTTTATCTGTTTACTTTCCGGGACATATTCAGCTGACGACGTAAAAGTACCTTCCTAAGACTCATGGAAGCTGGATTCAGCGTGCCGAACAAAAAAAAAAATAGTACAGACTTAAATAATCCATTAGCAGCATTATAATGTTATAGGTATGTATACTTTAGTCTTTGCCAATGTCTTATTATCAACAGTATGATATCTATGATATTACAGCAAACTTACTTCCAATGTTTAACGGATTTCCCGCGTGACTTGTAAGAATGGTGCGCTTGGTGGGATCAAAGCTGCTAGCCAGGCTATTACTACTGATATCGTCCGTCACGTTGATATCGCTGATGGTACTAACCCGCTGTGGCTTGGGAGGACTAATAATTAGGGAAAATGGTTCAATCATCAGCACTTCTAACAATGCGGCCGAGGGTGATGGACAGCTCAACTATCTCGGCGGTGAACGAAAGCCACCATTGGCAATGGAATACGCACAGCAACAAAACCACTACCAATCGGATGCTGAACAGCAGCAGAACGGTTACTTGCAAATGCTGCAGCAGCGTGAGGAAGAAAATCTTAAAGAGGTAGCGAAACTGACGGCTGAAATAAAAGCTTTAAAACTCCAGATTCTACAATTAAAAAATAGACTAAACAATGCTGGAATAGGTATGCTGCAAGCTGGTGCAGCAGCGGATGGAACTTCGTACAGTGCGTTATCAAATGATAGCAGCTCAATGCTAGTTAATGCTCCCCAACCCCCACAAATGCTGCATGACTGTACGGCTTTCATCAGGCGGCAAGTGGGATCGGCCGAGATATTGCACGGTTTGCCACTGAACAACGAGTATGAACTAATCCCATTCAATCACTTCACCTTCAGCCGGGTCTATCCAATTGAGCTTGGACTCGGAAAACGAGTCGTCGAAAAACCGATTGGCTACAAAAGAAAGGATCTGCTGAGCGCTCTAAACAAGGGTTTAGAGACACTCAATCGGAACATTTCGTTAGCAGCTATGCGCTACACGCTGGACGATTTCATTGAGGGCATATACCGCAACGAGCCTACCACTGGTACACAGTATGAACTGTACTTTCGAACGAAGGAATTCCAGAACCGGACACACCAGCAGCAACAGCAGCAGCAACAACAAGGGACACTACATCATGAGTCACACACGCAGCACGGTGCCACCAAACTGATTGTCATGCGACCGTTTGCGTCACTGCAGACCGTCCAGTTGGAAGCATATCCCAAGCAACACGAAAAGGAAATCATTTACATTATCCTTCCACTATCCGGACGCATCAATACGTTTCAAAGCTTTATGGAGAAGTACGTGAAGATAGCGCTTAAGCACGATAGACGTGTTCATCTAACCGTCGTTTATTTCGGCGAGGAAGGTCTAGCGGAGGCACGCACAATCATGACGCGAGTAATTGGAATGAAGAACAGTGGAGCTACCAATGCAAACTTGAAGCTGCTCGCACTCAATGAAACATTTTCCCGAGGTAATTCCGCAACGATGCGCTCTATACGCAAAACTGACCAATTTTTTCCCCAATATGGTGGTTTATTTTACAGCAAAAGCGTTACGAGTGGGTGCGGAAAATGTTTGGAATTCACAGGCAGGCCGAAACAGCGACGTACTGCTGTTCATGTGCGATGTCGATATCGTATTTAGCGCTAAATTCCTAGATAGATGTAGATGGAACACCAAACCAAACAAAAAGGTAAGACCATTTCAAATGTCCTTCCGGCGACAATAGCCTAATGTCTTCTATCATAATGTCTCTTAGGTATATTATCCAGTGGTCTTCAGTCTTTACAACCCACATGTCGTGTATACACTGCAGGGCAAAGATGTGCCTCCGGAAACGGATCAGTTGGTCATCTCGAAGGATTCCGGCTTTTGGAGAGACTTTGGATACGGCATGACCTGTCAGTATCGTTCTGACTTTTTACGAGTGCGTGGCTTCGACGAAGAGATCATCGGTTGGGGCGGGGAGGACGTAATGCTCTATCGCAAGTACGTTCGGTCTCACATCAAGGTCATACGGGCTACCGATCCGGGCGTTTTCCACATCTGGCATCCAAAAGTGTGCACCGGACCAGTGATGTCGCTAGCCTCGAATCAGCGGCTCACTCCCGACCAATACCGGGCCTGCATACGTTCACGCGCACTAAACGAAGCATCGCACGCACAGCTCGGATTTCTAGCGTTTCGAGATGATATTGCGGCTAATGAGTATTTGCTAGCGCAGGGTGCCAAAGCTAATCAGGAATCAAATGCGACCAAAAGTAACCTCATCCAGTCAGAGAATCCGGTGGTACAGAATACCACCATGTACAGTAGAGATACCGGCAAGATGTCTGCCGGCTCGAGCGGGACGCTAAGTAAGGGTGGAAGTGGTAGGAAAGCTACATGATCTTTTGTGACACAACATCAGGAGAGCATCTGGAGGATTGAGTTCTAGCATCGGTGCATCATCGACGGACGTGATGTTTCAAAGGCTTCCTATGGTTTTGAACGATGATTCCTGATGTTTATCAAAAGCACCACTTAGTTTTGCCGATTGAACGACACTTGTTTCCGTGATAACAACTTCTTGATAAAAGAGCATGTAAGAGCGCGTTCGCTAACTCCAGCGTTTTGTAAATACTGTACTGTACATAACATGACAGCGAACAATGAAGTCCAAGTCAATGCTACAGATTTTAGGTGAGTTACTTAGTGACTGAAACCATTTAATTAGAGTTCGGCAAGATTTGCACTGTTATAAAGTAGCAGAAGAAATGGTAAGCAGTCGAGGGGGAATGAGTGAATAGTAGATTTGATGATCTTTAAAACTTCTCCTTTTTTTCCTAATTAAAAGCAATAAAACAACCCCCTCCTCCCTTGCCCAATACAAACTTCGTCAAGACTCCATATCGTTAAGGCAAGCAGATTGACACAAATATACGAAAAATAACTTGAATCGTTTAGGTGATTAGTTGAAAGCATGCGCTACAAAATAAAATCTGAATAATATAGACATCGCGTTGCTTTGAATGTGTTCTTACTACTCCTACAGGATATGCACATGATGTAAGTACAAAGCAGAAAACGGAAAGGTCTTGCGCACAAGTAATGATACACAATGTAATACAGTGCTTTTTTATAGTCTGTTCGTGAACTTTGCAGAAAAGTTTACTACAGAATCGTGCATGTTTGCTGTTGTTGTCGTGCCTGGGGATGATGCACGATCTCTCAATAGTTGCTGTTTTCATGTTCGTCTACACACTGGGCGTTCGTTTCATATAAAAGCAGTCGGTTTTAGCAAGTGAGATTAAGTTTCGCTGGAGAAGTAAAAGACTAAAGCAACATGTCTTATCTACCATTGTTCTTGTTGGTGCTCGTTGCCATCTTCCTTATTTTCTTCGCTCCCGTTCTGGCGGAGGAGAAGAAAATTTTAAGCCTGGATCCTAATGTAGATGGGTCGTAAGTATTATTAAATATATTATGCAAGAAGTTATAAAAAATGAACGATATACTAAATTACCTTTCTTTTTTGAGCAGTAAACCATTGGGGGTAGATGCATTTAGTCAGAATACGAAATGATAGAATACCCAGGACTGGAAGAAAAATGGATACAACGGCATGGAAATATGACAAACTTTAATAAACAATATACTTAATCGAGCATCAAATCAAACGATCTTTTCTATTCATTACAATTACATACTACATCTTATATTTACACAAGATTTTATGTAAAGTTGTGCCTTATGAGGGACATAGCAGGTACTTCATACTCCTTTGATACATTGACCATTGAGTGCCCCAGCATACGTGTCCAGCCATCCGGTCTAACAGTCGGGTAAGTTCATTGTTTCCGTTCTGCTACCGTAAGCAAATTAAATTCATCGTTGCCGGACTTTTAATTTGGGTGGTCGCAAAACAAAAAAAATATATATATATATATAGAACACGATTTGAAGGTTTTTCGGCCATCCAAGGGTAGCCTTATTTCAAGGTTCTGGGAAATATGCTTTACAGAGACAGTATTTGTTCGCATATAGCAAACAAGCGAACGATGCTTCAATAAGTGAAATTTGAAACTAATATTCCGATAGAAGTAAATATTGTGTTATGCAACTGTATAATACGTGCAGAGGGTGATTTTAACAAATGTAGAGAGTTTGTAATTTTCCTGCTATGTATTTTCCGAACATGCTTTGTAAATTCTGCGCAAAAAAAGCCACATGTTGTGTTCGCGTAGATATCTGCCGGTCTTCACACCGTCCCTTCATATTGGGCGAATAGCCAATCGAACTATGTGGTGTATATCAAAGAGCATGGGAAGATATTATATTCTGCCGGCATGACTAAACAGGTTGTTAAACCAAGAATAAGACACATATAAATAAATGTCTGAGCAGTGGTTCAACAACCGCTCGCTAAACTTCACTTCCGCACTACGCGGTAGAACGTTCAAGCTTCCTGGGACGGGAGCCACGTAGCCGGCGGAGCATTGATCAGAGCTTTAACTCTTCAATTGTTTTCCTCCCAAGCCCAAACCCAAACATGACGATTGCCCAGACGAACTAGGAACGATGAAAACGCGCGTGTATGATGAACGGAGTATGCTAATGGCCACACAGCAACCCAATATTGCTGCAGAGCGTGTTGATTTTCACGCGCCTCTGCGCAACCGGCTAGAACGGAGAGGTCGTCGTCGTCGCCATCCCAGTGGACTATGCTGGATGAGGATGAGCGATCATTGGAGAATGATAAACGGTGGCTGAATTTTCCATGCTTGAGGGCAACGTGCGCGTCCTCTACAGCATTAGGCACTTACTAGTTGCGGTCTGTGAACTTGTCACAATGATGATCCATCCCCCTCTTTTGCCAGTCTATCACCACCATCATGTATGCGCATCTGCCTACGTGTTACATTTTCCTCCAAATAGGTAGAAATTGTAGATCTGTTTCTGATTTCGATGTGTGCGACCTGCGTGGGTGGTGGAGTATAATTATAAAGGATGGCATCAGTCAACGCGACCTATCTCACTCCAGCATGCGACACGCTTTTCCAGCACCAAAATGGTGTTGTGCACTGAGACGAAACTAAACATAACCACTTGACTGCTGGTGTGTGTGTGTCTCTGTGTGGATAGTTTACGCAGGGAGAGAATGCCACAAATGGTGGACAAAGCGGCCTGGGGGCGAACAAAAAAATACCCGGCCGAGAAAAAGCTCCATGCTGTTCTGAGTACTATGCGTTCGTTGATGGATTGAAATTAGTAGGGGTATTATATAAAACGCTTCATCCACGAAAGTTCTTGCCCGATTCCACTGGCGACCGCCGACTGTGATGGACATTCAGCAGTTAAACCAGGATTAGTTGTGTGCTTGTGATGTGCCAGTGTGCGTACGTTCTCGGTGCTATCTTCTAAAGCAAGATATTGTGTGCATGATCAGATCAAATTGGATTTAAGTTTCTGTTCAAAAGTTTTATAACCTTGCGCAGTAAATTGATTCCATCCCGGATGCTACGAAACGAACAAGTGGTAACATTTGTGATGCATCAATGAAACCGCATTTCGTGAGCTTTAACACCATATCCTTACGATTTTGAGACACATTAGTGTGGTTTAGTGTTTGGTTAGTGATTTAGTGATAAACATAAGCAACCATGTGGAAGGTAAGTCACTTAACGCATAATGTCGTGATTCATCTAATCATGATAAACCCCAGTGGAAAGTTTGTAAAAATAGTGAAGATCTGTTAACAACTATCTCACACCCGGTGCTTGCCG
The DNA here is from genome assembly GCA_000473375.1 of Anopheles culicifacies. Lineage (NCBI taxonomy): Eukaryota > Metazoa > Arthropoda > Insecta > Diptera > Culicidae > Anopheles > Anopheles culicifacies. The sequence continues at coordinate 29,461 of KI423048.1, read as the reverse complement.
AAGAATCATGTGTGCCATAAAATGTATAAATAAAACATCAACTTTGGGGAAAAGTTGTTAAATCTCCTCTCTATAACGATCTTTTCGGAATTCTTAATAAATTTGTATAAATGTGAAATCAGAGTAATATAAAAAAACAAAACATTACTGCAATGTCCAGCATAACGTCTATTTTCAAATTTAAACGATCGCTAAACATGCGGTGATAAGAACGTTTTTGAAGATGTATGTAAAACATTACATCAATGCTGCAGCAAACTCAATTTTACATAAACCACAACCGTGTCCCCGAATAAAGTGTTGCTTAGAAAATGGTTTCAAACACCTACACGGTTCAGCCTTTTTTGTTGTTACGGTCAATTTGAATGACCCCATTCAGAACGTATTACATCAAATCACATGCAATCGCGCCCTTCCACGCAATTGACCACCGTACGAGCCTCTTTTACTGTCACTAAAACAATTTTAGCTTTCGTATGGCGCTTTACGTGAGAAGAGAACAGGGCAATGATTGTTAGAATCGTAATCGTCCTAAACTAGTAGGAGAGACCACAAAACCGCAAGCTGCGGGTGTGTGTGTGTGTGTGTTTTTTTTTCTTTCTTTTTTGGTTTAAAAACTTACGCAAACATGCTCGTGCCCACTTGATACGCTTTATTAACCATGCATAGATCCACCTCGTGCTGCAGATTTGCACATGAGGCACACGTATTACACGAAGAGGGATTAGCCATTAGGGCGTTACATTAGGGGATGACTGGACATCATTAGTGGACAAAACAATATAACATTACTGCAGTGGGGGGCGTTAGCTTCAAAAAAAAAAAAGAAAGAACGTTGTACTATAATGGTTTTTCATTGCCAAATTTTACATTTTTATGCTATCATGGCCACATCGCATCCGCTTTTGGGCATTGAATAATCAAGGAAAACGAAAAGAAAAAAATGCTGAAGGCAAATACATTTACCAATTAAAATGTACTTCTTAATAAGCTTTAATGGTAGCGCACATGATAAGGCGAAAGATAATTTTAATTGCATTTTGGGACTTTATGTTAATTATTGCATGTACATATATGTTTATATCCTCGTTCGTTTGGAAATTATTGCAGTTATCTGTGGCGTTACTGTTGGTGGCAGTAAATCTGGCACTTGCCAATCTTGCTGCCGAAAGTACTGTCACTTCAGCAAAACTAATTAATAGTCCACCACCGCCACCACCACCCGCCACATCTCTTGGCAGTCTCTACCGTAGTGCTAGAGATGATTACAACGCAAGAAGACACTGTGCCAACTGTGGACCAGGCTACGAAAGAGATATGCGAACCTACGGTGGACGTCAAACGGGTATTACGGGATACTACAGTGGCATGGGCGCGATCGACGACGATCGCAACTGGTACTATCGTCCGGAGAGTTTTGACGATCGCTACCGAGGCGGAGTAATGCCGCCGTCTTATTCTGGAACGTACAGACAACCTCCTTACATGGGGTAAGGGAACGTTACGTTCACAAGGCAGCTCCGGCGAATATCTCATGCATACGTGTTTGTTCTAGATACGACTATGATCGTTACATGCCACGTCCGGATGACAGAGGATATGGATATGGTTATACGGGTATGGCAATGCGTACCAACTACTATGACGGAGGTGCCAGCAGGATGCCTTACTATACAGACATGATGCGAGGGTATGGTTACCGCGGCAACGGTTACGATAATCTAGATCCGCAGTACGCATACTACATGACGCAACGTGGCAACCCCAACGGAATGACTAACAGAGGTAAATTATAGGCCATTTAGTTTATGAAAAAATAATAACCCATACAAAATGGACTATATATTTCTAAGATTGGGTAATACTATTCGTTTTTGTTTTTCTCACAACCAGATCGATTCTATGGCTCTCCTCAAGGATACTACGATGATCGAATGAGCTACGGTGGACAGTACGATCATAAGAATTTCCGACCGTGGGATCAAACGTACAGGTACCTCAACGCCTACAATCCTTACTATTATTACTAAATCGAATATTGTCCCACGTTTTCGCGCTGAAGCTCTTAAAACTTAAAGCTGCTTTACGCAATGTATCGCTTATCGCTTAGCATACTGAAAAGAGAAGTGGGAAACAAAACTAACTAATGCTTTACAGCGTGTATTTTGCTTTAGATGCTTTTTGTACGATTAGTGAATGAGGTTTATGTAAATACATATACAATTTTTGTGTTTTGTTCTGTTACACATTTTCCAAGCGTAGGCAATTATGATATTGCAAGCTCGATCGATTGACTATTCCCAGCTAAGGAATGCTTCTTACTATTTTATTATTACTGTTTGCCGTGCGATTGTTAACAGCTTTTAGTGCAAACAAACAAACATCACTGCCTAATTACTTGTACAACTAAAACACTACCATTTCGCTCTTATTGCTTCTTACTAAGAAAAACGTTAAATGTTGTCATGTTTATGTATGAATAACGCTTTCCAATCAATGTTTGCAAATAACATCTTGTTCACAAATTAAGTGTGTACAAATAAAAATGCAAGAATTTCAAGTATTGCAATAACCGGCTTATGTCACATCTTCACCAATCCGGTCGAAAACTTACAGTCATAACAAAATAGGTCGTTATATCAGGAAAACAATCTTGGTTTGGTTCACAGTATTGACGAAGAAAAATTGAGAAACGTTTTAAAGTTTCACTCAGAGGCGATTCTAATATCTCATCCAAAAGCAGTACATCGTCGTTTATTCATCCCAAATCCCAACTGAATCAGCTACTATTAGCCGGACAGAACAGACTATTCGGTTAGGTTTTGAATTAAAATTAAGATTGATACCTATTTATAAGCTAAACTTATATATACTTCTTGTTTTTGTGTGTGATACAACTGGTCATTATTTGAAAGCATTAATGTTTATCTCATTACCGAATGGTCTGTCCATAGCGCTAATAATCAGCCCTGAAGAATTGCATTATTATGAATCATGAAAATGTCTTACAAACAGAAATAGCTAAATATATCTCTTTGTCGTGTTTTCTTATCTCAGAATATTAGAACGAACACACAGCTAGTTGCATTGCCAATTTACAGTAGTCCAATAATTTGTCGTAACTGTAGAGTTATTGATTGTAGTATCAGTGTGATTTTGCTTTCTAAATAAAAAAAAATGATGTGGTAGATTGTATACGTATATGTCGAACACTAACCCAACTGTTGCACCTGCATACCGTAGTAGAATTTGTTAAAACAAAAAAAAGCAAATAAATTTGTATAAACCCCCCCCCCTCCTTCAACCCTCAGAGGAATATCTGGTTTTGATAATTCTGGACGTGGTTATTATTTTGCAAGTCGTCCCTTGTCATCATCCTCTTCATCACAATCATCACCTTCATCATCCCTGTCCGCACATGCATCATACCATGTTCAATCACATCCGGCTCCGGAAGCAGGCTACGGTGGCCAACCCGGTGGTCACGATCAGCATTCGTCAGGTCATGCAAGTGCCGCTGCCAGTTATCGTCCGGGTCAGCACCATCAATCCCACCAACAACCACAACACAATGGATCAGACCGACCCGACTATAGTCCATCGGATTCGTCAACGAGCTGCTGCAGAAATCGCTATCCCGATTCAGCACCTAACGCTGGTTCCTATTCGTCACACAACACACAGCACAACAGTAGGCCCAGTGCATTGAGCTATGGTGGCGGAGAAAGTGCTCACAGGCCTTCGGGCAGTTGGAATTATGTGAGTAGTGGTACAACGACTGGCACTGGCGATTCTAACCATGGGACCAACACTGGACATGTTGGAGTTAGCATCAACACTCACGGATCTTATGGAGAACCACACGTAGGCCCAGGTCAATATCCAGGTGGAGGATCTGGAGGAAATGCCCACGAGTACGGAGCGAATCGTGGAAGCGATCATCGTCGTGAGTCAGACAATCGTCAGCAAAGGTATGTAATTGGAGTTGATACTTTCACACATGAACCTATGTTTGCAAAGTTTACACTTTTGTAAAAAGTCTGTAAACTAATATGTATTAACGCACACATTATAAGTTCTAATCGCATCGTTGATAGGATTTCAGTGTGTTATGAGGTAGAGAATAACATGGCAAATTAATTCTGTGGTTTTGGAGGAATGTCTATTTATGTAATTGAAAACGTTGGATATAAGTAGACACTCCATTAGAACATTTATGCACCATCACAAAGCAAAGAATAGATTTATGCGGCAGCTGCAAAAGTCTTGCACCATCATGCACCGTGGATGTTCATCATTAATCTGATATAATACTACTACTTACACTTAGATGATCTACCTTGGAGTGCCATATTTTTCCCATAATCATTTCCAAAATTATTACCAAAGCTAAAACGTTGAGTATTTTATTGTATATTAGTTTTAGAGTAGCATTTTCTACGGGTTTAATCACGACGTTCGGGAAAAAAGAAGTATGCCCACCTATTAAATTGTTTTTGAAGTAATTGGAGTGGTTCACATTATAGGACCGGTGATATAATTCTATTCGGATCGTTCACACGACCATGAACGACATGCCAAATACACCAAGAAACGAAGAAATAGTTTATTATACATAGAATTATCCGATATAACAATCTATGACCTGTTATTATTACGATATAATATAATATTATTATTATATTATGTGAACTATTACGATATAATAGAACCGGAACTATATGCGATAACATGACGTCAGCCCTTACTTCTGTGCGGCACGGTAATAATAGATTAGTAAGAAGACCCGCTTGTATTGGCCACATTGAATGTATTTACGTACATATTTCCTGAAGAAAAATGTTACGTTACGTTAAGAAGATGTTCTTAGCGATCTAATGTATTCCGGTTTTGCTCAAAATGAGCACCGTCACCGTGTGCGCATCAACACAAACAACGATTTTCGCTTTATGCTTTAGTAGTTGTTTTCCTCTTTCACTAGGAATTACGCTCTTTCCTAACCATTAAAAGCAGAGCATTATTACTGTCTCCTTTGCTAGCTTTGCCTATGGTGGACGTCCGCGGCCAGCGTCAGTAGGCGATACCAGTTACATGATGGATCGAGATGATAATCACATCAAGCGAGTGTCCACGGATCAAGATTCTGCACGACCAACCAACGACGATAGTGACAAGCGTGCGAAATCAGACATCGAATCCTTTACCTCCGATCAGTCAATGGCTAAAGATGGCAATGAGGGAAATGTCCAAACGCAGACGCCAAAAACCGCACCCGACACGTAAGTTTCGCGCGCTGCGTTAGCGACAAGATGAACCACCCCATGAATAAGGAACATGTGTAAGAACCTCTCGTGAGATACGGCATGTAAGAAACAGAAGGCAACAATCTCGTCATCGGAAATATCAGGTCTCTCCCTCTATTAAAACATGTACGTCGGCACTGAGGCAATAAAATGAAAGATTAAATGTGAATAATGCGTAGTCTCTGAATGTTTCATGTTTGCAAGTAGATTTTCCTAATTTCAGTGGATGTTTCTCACTCGTTGAAGAAACAACAAACACTGGTAAGCCCTTCTAGTCCCTTCCTAGGCTTAAACCTAACATGTGATTTAGCATAATATGTATAGAAATCTTTTGAAGATTATTTTTGCGAATGTCATGTTACTGAGACGATACGGTGCGATTGTAATTTTCTCCAAGTGGACAGATGCCGGTCTCAGGGAAAATTGACGCACACTTTTCGTTCACCAGCTGCCACAACTGCTTACCGAAGCGCTTTTGAATACGCGTATCCAGTACGACGTTTTCGTAATCATAACCAAGGCTGCCATCACGATAATGCATCAACAGGCCCTCGTTTTCCGGCACAGCATATTCGTGCGTATCTACGATTTTAAAGAAAACATCATTGCTTAAGGTGTGTAAAACGTTTTCCCAGTCCCAAAAAAACGTCTTACCTCTGACCGCTTTCCACACAAAATGATTCCCAGCTTCAAAAACGTTACGACCTTTCATCACATACTTGCTACGATTGTGATGGAGCAGTGGATTTTTCGTCCGCACATTACGAACCTGCGTGTAAAGGTAGGTATTGTTTGCCCACGGTGGAATGTGCGAGTAATCAGGTGCATAGATATCGTAGAAAAACACACCTTGAAAGTTAAACGAGTGCACATCATATCGGTCCTTTTCTTGCAGATACTCGAGCAGAGTTTTGTTATCATCGGCAGGAAATAATAACTCGTCGAAATCGACAATTGCCGTGTAGCGGAACCCGCCAGATACGGTGGCACGGTAGAAACATTCGTTCAGTGCCACAAAGATGCCTTCGTAACGGAGTTCATTCTCGAACTTGTAGCCTACGAACCAAATAGAACACAAACACAAGTCACTTTTCACTTCCAACGCATTTCACATGCGATGATGCACGGTCATTGCACGATCGACCTACATACCATCGAAATGCCAATCCAACACCTGCACCAATCCAGTTGCTTGATAGTGTCGCAATACCGAATCCACTTCCGGCGTGGCCGATTTGTTATACACATAGAACCGTTCTGCTCCATTCATTTTGTAATATTCGATAAATTCCACCATTCGAAGCGCGTACGCAAAGTTGTGATGTAAAGGCCCAACGCAAACTGCTAGCGAACGTGTGGGAGCAGATCGGAAGAGCCGGTCCTGTTTTGGATACCTGTTAGGTTGAAGGTACACCACGATTAGAAGACATTCGTTCTAATTGTTGTTTTGCTGTCGATTCACATACTTTATACGAATAAAGCTAGATGGTTCGTGCATGCTGGGTTCAGCCAGATAGCTTAGTGCCACTTCATCCGGTAGCAGAGCTAAGCGTTTTGTAGTATTACCGGCAAGTTTGCATATCACATATGTGGCTGCAAATTCCATATTCCAATGTTCGTGTACTGCTACCACATCATCCGCTCGGTACTGCGCTACAAGGTTGTTATCTGATCTATAGAAGAAAAAAAAACACGCTCACCTCTAGCATATCTCAATCTAATCTTTAAGGTTTACCGATCGATCCATCGCCCTACCTGAAGTTGCAAAAAATATCCTCTTTCCTTACTTTCATGGGCAGTATGGCAAAGATACGAATACTACCGAATGGTAAAAAACCATTTGCCACCTTATAGGACTCTAAAAATAAAAACAACAATTAGTACTCATCTCGACAAACAACAAACAAACACTCCACTGTCCAACTTACCAACAACCTCTAGCCTCGGATCAAAATAAGCTGAATATAGCTTAAATCGTTTGTCCTCATCACCAATCGGTAGCCAACGGTCATGCTGACCTGTATCATCGACATCTACAATACTTTCATTTGCAAACACTAGCGTCACGGATCGCTGATAGAGTGGAAGCGTTTGGTGGATGTACTTTTGCTGTAAGTTGTCACAGTGCTGTTGTTGTAAGTTCCATTATCTTACTATCATGCAGGCAAATGTCACACATCAAAAGCACGCGCGATTGTGTATTACAATATTACTTACAAATAAAACCCTATGATAGTAAAGCCATCCAAGAGCCAGGAACACAATTAGAGAAAGTGCACCATACTTTCGGATAAAGCGATTTGAAAATAATCTGTACACTGAAAACACTGATTTCGAACGGTATTTAATCGGCCTGTAGGCCATCTCTTCACCTCCACTCATTAGCAAACAACTTTCAGTATCGAAATGTGACAGCCTACTGAACGACATGTGGTTCCGACCGTTCCCCACCTGCACTGGTGTGCAGAGGCGACGGCTTTATCTCGCACTGATAAGAATAAAAGGAGTACGCAAGTGCGAAAGGGCCAGTATGCGTTCTACCAAATAACATTGCACTATTCGATTGTGCATTTTAGTCATGTTTATGTTTGATATTAAAAAACAACAAATCCAACTACGCACATGTATTGGTGTACTTAGGCCAATGAGCAGAATTGGCTGCGTATCATTAATTTTTCACGATGGCCTGTTCATAACGCATGTCACACGCTGTGCCGTAATGTAATTGAGATCACAGTCTAAAATGTACGATTGTGACCGACGGATCATGTTTGCGTTGCTCTTTGTGATGCTTATACTTGTCATAGATGTTCAAGGTTTTGATGTGGGTAGTATCATGCAGGTAAGTACTACGTTAACAAAGCACAGTTTCATAAATCTTTGCAATCAACACTTCCGCTTTTACCAATTCAGCTGCTGAGTGATTATTTACAACGACTATTCAATACAACCACTGCGCCGATACTGCGCAGATTTGAGCGTCCTACCGAAAATCCTCTTGCAGAATGGATCTAACCAAAGCTTATTAAACTTAAAGTGAAATGGAAAAATACATAAAATCATACAAGTAGTTGCTTAATAGCTACATCTGATGACAGGCCTTTATGTTGCTAAAATCTTTCAAAACTTCAACAAAATGTGTGCCAGATTCGTTAAGGAATGCTCAAGACGCATGCTTAAAAAGTACCGTAACATAACCCCGATGGTATTCTGCGAAGGAAAAATTAATTCACATTATACTAATACTTAAAAACACACGTATTAATAATCACCTGAAATAACAACGAATCGTGTTGAGAAAATAGCATGAAGCTTAGCTCGCTCCCGCACTTTCCAGTTGGCAAGAGATCCCCACGCTGGCGATCGTGTTGCACTTTCGTTGCAGTGTTGATAAACACGCTTCCATTTCTTCCAGATTGTGCGGCACTCTTTCCCGCCTGGATCTTAAATGAATTCGATGTTTTGTTTTGTATGAGAGAGTTTTCTTCATACTGTCGCGGCACACAAGAGACGGTGGTGAAGCGAATCTCAACACGCAGGTTTAATAGATCGTTTGGTTTCATATTTTGTAGTCTCAGATATTGACCTTGCTGATGTTCGACAGTAACGAATGAAAATGTTTGTGCACCTAAAATGGATAAGGGTTTTTTTTCAATAACATACTTGCAATTCTTGTCAAACAGGAGCACTACAAACCTATCGCAACTTTATACGTTTTTCCAATTCCTATAGGCTTATGGTCCGTGGCAACGAACGTGACGAACTTCATCCACTTGGTGATGCATTGCAATGATGAATAAAATGTAATCGTGCGTTGTCAGGTGGAGAGAGCCTCTTTACCTTATTAGCTGCATCTGGTAACATGACAAAATCGTACAAAGTGGACTGTTCTATGTATGGATAATTTCTATTACATTGCACTGAGTAAGAGCCAGCAATGTCGCGAATCGGTACATATTGCAGTACAAGAATTACAGCGCCGACTGCACTAACGACCGCAAAGGCTGAGAACATTTTATAATTGTTGCTAAACTAACACACTGCTACGGTGGAGACCGTTCTAGCGCACACTTTTCCCAACATTCGTGTAGATCGTCAACAGTTAAACTGAAACCACTGACAGCTCAAGTCTTTGCCAGCAAGAAACCTTTCAACAGCAGCATAAATCGATTTTTCTTTTTTTTTTGTGGTTGACGTGTTTGCATCGATACAGTTCTAATTGTGACTTGTTGCTATATTGCATTCGTGCAATTTGTTAGAAACAATTCAATCATTAGCATTTTATTTGAATCATGCAGCTAGCCGGCCAGCTAATGATGATTCCTTCATTAATTTTGATAGTGCATCTTTTTAAGAATCAAGAAAAACATTCTAATTCTTTCAGAATCTAAACAAATAGAGGAAAATAGTAATTTTGTATATTTTATCTTGATAGCACTCAGTGCAATCAAAGGATGCAAATTCGTTGAAGTATAAAATAACGCTTAACGAAAAACTAGCCTGCGCTTGTTTTACCCTAAGTTGTAACGGTTTTCGAATGCATTCCCGTTTGTCTCACAGAACTGCATGCTCCCTAGCTGCTTTTACCAACAGCTGGACACGGTCAAGAATTGTAAATAAGGAGCAAGAGTATCCCTTTTCTCCTTGTCTATGTTTATTCACATTTTCGCAGCAAGATGTTCCTCACGTCTTCTTACGCAAGATGATGATCTTTTCCTTTCTTTTTTGAATCATCCCGTTTTTTTTTTTGCTCAGCTTAAATGCAATGAAAAATGTTTCAATCGCTGCTAGGTACGTGTTTTTCCCTCCAAAGACTTAAAGTCACCGATGCGCAGATGATGCGTCATAGGCAGGTATTCTGAGGCAGTTCCCCTAACCCTTGGAACATATTCCTTCTTATGAAGGATATAATCTCCTTTTTTCCGGGGTGCTTCTTATTAAATGAACGTTGGGAATGTGAAACGGGAAGTAAACGGAGAATATGTCTTGTTTTCGGGAACAGGGATTTTCAGATAATACACCTATTCCAACGGAATTTTACTTTTTTTCGCTTCTTGAGTTAAGAACTGCAGTTATAATGTGTTATGTTTTTGTCTTAAAATTTGCACCATCTCTAAATCGTTGCATTTGAATTATCCCACTCAATATTATGTAAAATGTACATAATATTGATCACGTACATCACGTCACGTTTGGGGTTTTTCATTTCCCTTTCCATTTCTACAAATGAAGACCATTGTAAGCGGAGGGAAATTATTTCTGTGCCCCGAAAACCTAACTGTCAGAGCAGAATTTCATTAATTCGTCATGGCTGTTATTCCGAAATCAAATGTGCCTAGGGGAAAATTTTCCCAGGATTCCTTCGAAATCCTGCGTACTGCACCCCACGATCACGGCGAGCTTTAAATCGTTCGTTCCCTTTACAGTTTCACACTTCATACCATTCCGGTTTCCATGTGTTTCCAAGCTACCTTCTCAAGACATTTGTTCCTCGCCTGATTCCTTTTTATCCGTATATGAATCCAAGCATTATTCGCTGTATGTAACTAAACACAAGAGAAGGGAATTCACCTGGATTCTTATTCTTGCACGTAGTTGCCTCCGTGCAATGACGCATACAACGCAATCTGACATGCACCCGGCGTTACGATACACGGCAGCAGAATAGAAATAGTCATGCAGGGAGGCATAAATCTGATCATTAAGGAAGGGTCGTTGTGCTTCGGGTATGTCGCCTAACAATGGTGGTATTGCGACTTCTTTACCCATATGCTGGTACCTTCCTGTAAGGGATAAACCACCGACCTTCCCAAGGGTGTCGTGCTTCCTGGCGAGACATATTTAAGCCCTCAGCATTCGGCGTTCATCGTTCAGAATCGTTCTAACCATCTCGCAGTATGGTTCTCCTGTCTTAGAGAGTGCAAACGTTTATCACACAATCTTTGCTGGCTGGCGCAAGCCGTCAGTACTGAAGAAAGTGCAATATGTGATACGCCAGGGATGGATCGTTTACCCAAGCCTTGAGCGAAACATTAAGTGAAATTGTGCTGGCAGGAGAAATTGTGCAAAAGATAAAATCGACGACATTTGGAAGGAGAATATTAACAAAATTCTCATACAAGAAATGGATTGTTTGTGCATACGAAGAAAACCGTGGTAAGTGGAGGTGTCTACCGAACCGTTAAGTGCATTTATTATTGAGCTGAATATAATTATTTGGAGCGGCCCTGGATGACCGCGGAGAGAGTGACGGTGGTCTTTATATGGCAGGACCGGAGATCGAATCCCATCCTGATCCTTTCCTCGTTCTTAATGTTTCGAAACTGTGTCAGGCCGTATTGCTATATTTGTTACTTTTTGTGAAAGACGAGGAACAGAAGTATTGTAGCTTATTTTTAATATCCACGCACTTAAAACAAATGCATAAGGTATTTTTACTAAAACATCTTATAACCTGTTCCCCTTATAGATTCGTCTCTGCCATTTCACCAGAATGGAATTAACTTCAACCAACAAACTCAGTTACGTGTTTCAAAAAGCACTTCATCTACCTGAGAAGAGCGATATCCATCACCTCTAAGCAGCTTTGATCGTTTTGCAAAAGAAGTGTTTCAGTATGCGCTTTAAACAGCGATCATTTGTGAAACCAATCCTAAAATGTCTACTGCAACAAACAAGCTCCATTGTTTTATGGAACACAATACTCAGCGTGACGATGCTGGACATGGAAAAGGTGTTGGAAGCACTATAAAATGACATGTTACCTTCAGAACTCACACCACCCCGTCTAAAAAGGATGATGTTGATCAAAACTGGACGAACGAATCAACCGGTAACTACTACAGGAGCCTTCAAAATGCATACCCGCAATAATTGGACACTGGAGACAACCCACAGCAGTATTTGGATGCCCGACCCATTCGCAGTTTCGGCACGTTAATAATCTCGATATTCGCCAAAGTGTTCATTCAACAGTATTTATTGCACAATGATCGATCTTCATATTCCAAATTCCATTCCTGAATTCCTTCCATGTTTCAGGACACACATTGTGCCTTTCTTGCAAAGCCAACAAAATTAAGCACAAAGTAGCAGAGTAGAGTGGGATCAGTTCGCATTTGACCTTGATGTTGCGTTTGTCTATCCTATTGTTGATTTTCATTGTTCATCGTTGGCTATTTGTAATTGTTGCATCATTACGTTTGTAATCGTTAAGTGCTATTATGGTTTGTTGATTTTCCTATTACTGCCATGCATGACAGCGAGCGTCGTCAAACTTCATTGAACTAATTGCTTTTTCGTTTTTTTTTAGTAATTTAACACAAAAAATGAAAAACTAATTACTTCTCAAAGTAGTTTGATTGCGATCTTTTACATAAAGTTGACCGTTTCAATCCGTTGTACTGTTTCTTGTGTTGTTAAACTTATTATTTGTTAGTGTTCTGTTAACTTCATCTTTGCTTTGTTAGTTACCGTTTCAGTTACAACAGTTATTATTTTTGTTTTTTGTTTTTTGTTCATTACTCCATTCAATGTTACACGAAAAACTCTCCCCCACTCCCAGTTTTGATGTTTGCATTTGTTGTTGTTTTCTTCTGTTATGTTTTCTGTTTCATTTCAATTGTTACTGTTTCTGTTACAATCAATGCAGTTGATATTTGTTTGCATGTATAGCTTAAATTTTGCTATATGTTTCCACTCAAATCGTTTTCTGTTCACAAATGAGTACCTGTTATTAGTTAAAAATCAACGAGACCTGATATCCCAATTTTGCTCTGCTACTTCACAAAATTATTATTACATTCTAAAAATTGTTCACAACTGAATTTTTAGTTCTGCTACACTCCAATTGTGCGATACATACAATGAATGATCCAACCACGACACTATCAAAACCTAACACAAATCACCCCAGTTCAAATCATCAACCAACTCTTCGCAGAGAAGCATCGTCGTACTGATAAACATGAAAGTAACTTTTCATGAATTCGTATATACGTAAAACAAACGCGTTAAGCGAAACAATTTGTTATCATATGAAAAATATATGAACTGTTAATTAGTTTTAAGTAATGAACGTAACATAATAAATACGTAAACAACAAAAAGAGAATATAAACACAAAAAAATTCCAACCCAAATTTTAACGGAAACCGCATCAACTAACTACCAATCACTGTCCTTCAATCATACAAAGTCTAGAAGTGATTCGCTAATCAGATGAGTAAACGCAAAATAAATGTAGAATTAACGTACGTATTCTGTTTCGTCCAGCTGTTTAAATGTATCGATACAACATATCGGTATCAATAATGACATACGGCATGAAAGAAATGAAGAAGGGCCTAAATGCGCAAACGCAGCGGATGACGTTAGGCTTTAGGTGAAAGTTTGTTCTGGCATTGTGGAGATACATAAAACAAAAGCAGATTAGATAACTTGCAAAGCTGCTGAGGCTACAGTGAAATATGTGATTCAAACCGTAGTGCCAATTTGTCAGACTAATATAGATGATACATTCTTCAGTAGTTCTCTGTGATAGCATGAAGCTGGTGGAAGTGACTACATTCTTACAGTCACAGTTGTTTTGTAAAAAATATGTAACATTTGTTCAATCTCTCTCTATCATTCCTTTACTAACTTGCCGGGTAAATAACAGCTGATGTAGCCACTTTAAGGATTGCAGGTAATAAAAGCAACGTTTGTCATTTTAGAGCAACAA
>KI423048.1:0-14936 GCA_000473375.1 Anopheles culicifacies | reverse complement strand
AAAACGTCCAATCATGACTTGGTAACAGCGGTTTCAAGTTAATAGCAGCAAATCGGAAACTGAAATGGCAAATACCATGTAAGTAAGAAAATCTTTTCTATCCGTAATATTTATGATTTAAAACAAAACTTGCTACACATTAACTAACCATATTTTACAAGAGCCAAGCGTTGTTTACGTGGTGATGTGATTCAACAAACAATTGGTTGGTTTTGCTCTTGAAATAACACGCTTCAGAATGTAAACAAAATGTTAGCTTCGAATATATCGATTGCCGCGGTTCATCCCCCACTCGTGTTCAGCGTGTTGCATACATTTAGGCGATTAACTTTCAATAGACGCTTAGTTCGTGAACCATTTTCCTCGATATGTTGCGATATATTTGTGAGTAACATTCAAAATAGATTTTTAAAATATCGATAATAGTGATTAGACTTGAAGGCATGATAAAGCAATAGTCTAAACATTGCTCATTTCAGTAAATCATTTCTGGGAAAAAAGTGTAGAACTATAATTTATTTTTATTAATTATTCTGTTTTTTAACTGCCATTAATGAATGTTGTTTTGTAGCCACGGTTGATTTCTTATTATCTATGGCGTGGTCATAACTCATGCGTTGAGATGACTTACTTGCACGATTGTATGAGTTACAAACGTCTACCAACAACAATCGTAATGAAAAATAAAACCACCAGTGAAACTTTACGCCCATTTCCATTAACGCACTCATTACTAACGTGCAGCTGGTTCAGGACGGATTTATCTATTGACAGACAGAGCAATGTTAAAGTTTTGTAAATTATCTAAATTTAAAGCAAGCTACCCAAAAGCCAGAGACCACGGTGACAATGAAAGTGATCAACCTTCTACAAAAGAAGCTCTGGTAGCTTTTGTGCGTCAATACTCCAAACGATTCAGAAAGTGTTCTAGACCTGATTGTGCGATAGTGGGCACCAATCTGTCATTATCATTGGCGAAGTATGTAATACAATTTAATACGTGGTTTACACAATTTTAGTGCTTTTTTTCTACCTAACAGTGCATCTGATGGCCATCTTCTACATACTATTGATAAAAATGTATTAAGAGAAGGTAAATATTACAGCAATTCTCTCTAATGTTAGTTTAACACACAAATTGTTTATTGTTGATTATGTAAACAACTCTTTTTGATTCAATGTTTGAATTCAATCTACTCGAATAATTCCGTTCCAAGTCAGAGATCGATGTATTCACCCTGCTACGCTAATTGATCATGCGTGACATCTTGCACAACCCAGGAGGGGCAATTCAACGTGTTGCACGTAGCTAACCTTTTATATTCTAAGGCCACATATTACAGCATTAAACCAGAAAGAATAAGAACATGTCTCGCATAAAGAAGAGAGAGAGAAAGTTGTAGCGACAATTCGAAACTGATCTTCGTTTCGATTGTTTTATCGCTTTTCTGCACAATGGCATTGTCTATAGCCTCTGCTGGTCCGATTTATGGGTACACGACATACCCAATGGGAAAAAATACATACAAATGAATTAGCAAGAGCATTATGCTTCGTAAGGCTGCTTCTTCAGCACACCCTGGACTCCAGACTTGTAGAGGTGGTTGTCTAAAGTTTAAGAAATAGTGACACCGGTAGTGTGCCGAGGAGGTCAGAACTGTGCCAGATTTTCATTGAAAGTTTGGCCTTCGTGTCGTTCGGTACATGGTTGTTGATGTTGCCAGATGTTAAGGTGGTAGTGTTTTAAAGTGTTAAAATCCCAGTGGACGAAGAACTCGATTATGGTTAATTATTGCACAACGTTACACAATATCCCTATTTACAACAAACAATAATTATGAAGCTAAAATGTCCATCACCGTTGTGCCTTACTTCCCAATCGGATAAAACCCTCCGGAAAAGGTTGGACGGTTGCGATTGTCTTAATTGTGGGCTGAAGAAATGTAAAAGTGAAGTTATCAATTCTGGAGATAGTTATTCGTCTAACGCTGCGAGTGGTGAAACGTGTACAAAATCAGCACGCAAACGATCCGTATCACTTCTGAAACGTATTGGTGGTAATATTCTACACAATCTCGGACCGGGACACCGAACGAAAATAGCCACCTCCACTACACATCATCAGGTTTATCGTGCCTTTGATGAGGATCCCATTACGCCACCTTCATTGTACTCGCCCAGTTCAAACCCATCATTGCCGACAATTTCCACAGTGACCAAAGAAACGATCACCACCAATAAGTGTGCTAATAAGAACAGAAGTGATTTCCACGCTTTTTCCATGGCCGTAAACTCAACATCTAATGTGCATGGTGATCGCGATCGATTCCTTTACCGATCACTTCATCATTACGTGTACAGTCCCCAGTCTTACCAAGGGAATGGTAAGTATGCTATTGAACGGAAGCATAAAGTGAAAAAACGTGACCTTCTACAAAAGCAGAAAATACCACAAGAAATCGAGAAGGAATTTCGCCAAGAGCATCCAACACAAATCAAACGTTCGTGTGAAACTTTTCCCATGAGTGATGGGAAACGTGCGGGTAAGAAAAAGGAAATTGACAGAAAAAACAGTTTCTCATATTCAAATGATCAAACTAATCATATTTGTTGCTTAGTTTGTAATATATTACACACTGCGAAGGGCGGGTCTGTTTAAAAAACTAAATAATGTTTTTATATGTACGATCAACTCATGTATTTTCCCTAATGTAACCAACCTTAACGATACAGCAACCAATACGTTCCCCTTGAATATCGGAAAACACAACACAATGGAATAATTTGACGCGGGTGCTACGGAAGTAGTACCTCCATGCTATAGTAGCAACAGAGTATCTGTTTACAAGTGTGCTGCAAACAAGCAACAACAAAAAAATACACAATGCCAAATGGGCTCGTTTCAGTACGTACGGAAAACCTCGTCACAACGAAACAATATTGAATATCTACAATACTGAAAATGGGGCACACCTGAATAGCGTAGCAGCTGAAAATAGCCAAGCCCTTTCCTTTAATTCGAATCCAATTATTCAATGTTTACCTTCGCGACATTTTAATCGAAACATATTTTCATTTGGATGCTGGTGCCCGAACTGAGGCCGATCGATTTAGCTGGAACTGTAAAAAATTACAGCGTCCAATGCTCCTCGGGTAGTATTTCAATGTTCACAGCCTCGTGTCATGGCGTTCCGTCTAATGCACCGAAGGTCTTGGAACGAATCTCATCCACCCGTTACTGGTTCCAATAAATTAAATTTCAATAGAATGTCAAATTTGCTAGGATTTTAAAATCTCTTGTCTATTCATCTAAATTAAGTGATCTTTTTTTTTCGATGTAATATTATTGAACATTAAGTATTCAGTTTCTTGCCATTAGCAATTTTAAAATTAAAATACTCTCTCCATACAACAGGTGTAATGAACTGGAGGAATAGTTATGTATGCTAAAAGCCGAGGTGTTTGAATATAAACAAAATCATCTTTACACTATTCAGAAGCATCATCTCCCATTATCTGGAGCTCTAAGTGAAATGGAATCATTCCTTTTCTACATTAGAGCTGATAAATTGAAATACAAGTACCAGCTATGCTGCTTTCGACAGCCCTATTTTCACAAAAATGTCATCCATAAGTTGGAACTCGATTCAACGTTCTGTTCCGTTGCTGAATATTTGCTCGACCACCTAGATTCAATGATGCGTAACGAATGCCGACAAAAATAAAGCCAAACAAAAAAAAATCAAAAATGACTTGACTAGTTCCATATCGAAAGCCGTATCATTACTGGTTATTGAATTTCGAACAACATGGATTAAAAAAGTGTAGTAACATTAATCATCAAGTCTATATGTGTGTCGAACAAACTTACTTTCTATAACAATTTTATAAATATGATCGTAATTATAATATAGCAAATAAGTAAATACATTGGTGTGTAATATACCTTCCGTACAAATACATGTAACATCCCGTTTTAGAAGACGCCTTTCCAACACAATCACAATCTGGGGTGCTGACTAACCGTATACCATCATCATTTTTATTATCACTTTTCACTGCCTACAACAAATGACGCTGTTCATTGATCCGAATCAAATGTAAATCGTTTGCGCTTGATTGCGTGTGCAATTCATGTATGCGGCACACGATTGCTGCAAAATGCCATAATACACCGTCGCAAGGGGTGGTTTGCTTGCTTTGTATGGGAATCCTGTTGCACATGATACGATCATCTACTACCGAACGGAACTATGTAGTACGTCAAATAATTTATGGAAAATTTGAGCTAAAATTACCTTTTAGAAAAATAAGGAATGCTCTCAATGAATTAATTTTCATTAAAATGACTTCTAATAGCTTTCATATTAGAAAAAAACTAAATAAACCACACCCTTTTTGATTAATACAATGCTGCACACCCCTGTTGTTGTTGTTCGGCCTCCCCCCGGTCCCAGTCTGTTTGTTCAACTTATTTTCCAGTATCGATCACACGGTCGAACGAATGATCAAGTGCCACAGCTAAACCTCTCATCCTCTGTTTGGTTTCGCTACTCTATTGTCACGCATCTCCCCATGGATCGAACCCAATGGGTGAACCCCACCTTCAACATACGGAGGGAAACCTTCGAAGCACCCCGAACAAAGTCATCGGTCAAACGAAATGGAAATGAAAACAAACGCACAACCAAATGGCCAAACGAATCGTCTCTCTCACTATTTCCAACACATGCGTCGTGAACGCATGGTATTTTCCGTTCAAAGCAACAAAAAAATCGTTCGAACGATCATTCGAACTACGCGAGAGAAGGGTTCCGAATTCTCAAACGAACCCGCACCCATGTGCAGCTCTCGCGTTTCCAGAGCGCTTAGAATGCGTAATGTTGCGCATTGCATTGGTGTGTGCACCCAGTTAATTACCATTCACACAACAATCGCACAACATTACTTCTACAGTCTCGTTCGTTCTCTTGTGCCGTACACACAAATAATGTATGACAGTATTAATGCAGCCGTAGCATAACTTTAGCTCCATCAAGCCGATTAGGCCCGCAGACCCGTGACGGAAACTCGCATACAGACAAGCCACAACCACTAAGCACTTTATGACAGGGTGCAAGATTATAAAGTGCGAAAGAATTGATCGTAGATTTCGACCAGCGCTGTGTGACTGTAGATGATAAAACAAAAATTAACCCCACTGTTTCGCTTATATGGTGTGATAGGTTGGAAAAGCTTCTCTAAAAGAGTACAACAATTTTTCACAAATGCTCGATAACAATAAACAAAATCATTAAAACATTATCACACGATCAAATTAACGTAAAACACCCGTCTAGCGAATGATGTGTTATATTGCCTTTTCGTTAGTTTATTAAAAGCAGCCAAGGCTCCAGTGAGTTAATTCACTGGTAACCCTGTGCGGATGTGTGCGATAAAGCACGGGGTTGTGCGCATTGTGTACACACGCGGATCGCCACATCTTGCCCAGCTCAACCGGAATTGGTAGAAACATCGGGTCGACCGACGGGGGTGGTGCGGAATAGAAAAAACGAGCCACAGAGAGGATGTTGGCGGAGAGACAATAACAAACAGCAGCATTCAACCCGGAGAGACCACCATACACCATCTAGCATCACATCGCGATCAGCAGCGTGTGTACTGCGACTACGACGACGACGACGAGGACGACGACGATGATGTCGACGATGAAACCAGTCGCGCACAGTATCGCGTTACAGCTTGAACGATAAAGTTCAATCCCGTCCGTCCAGCAAAGCCACGTGTGTGTTACCGTGCCGCACCGATCACTAAAAGCGCGAGAATACGACCCACTAACTCCAGTTACGCTGCCAGTGATTTCCTAACCATAAAATTAAGAGTGTCAACTGTAGCGATCTCCACCACATCGGCATCTAAACAGTGCGCGCGCTGTGACTAGTATAACAGTTACCGAATTTGTTTTATTCTGTGATTAACGGAACAGTGCATTCCACCACATTCAGACTCATTCTTATTCGTTGTTCAACTGCGGTTTCCGTTTTTCGTTTTTCAATCGCGAGTTTGCATTCATGTACAACTTTTCTGCAGCATTGTTAAATAAGCGTTAATAAGTTTGGATTGAAGCGGCATTTATTATTGTGAAGGTAGTTGCTACTCAAGTTCTACTGATTTCAAATTACTACTATCGCTCGATTCATCAAACAGCACATCAACTTTCTCTTGGACTGCATGCTTGCATTTCAAACAAAAATGCCATTTTGAAAATACCATGCGAAGAATCGTGCTTTGAATTTCGAATATAATCGCGGATTTTGCATAAAGGAAAGTGTTTATGCCACATCCTTCCTTACACCGTTGATCGGTAGTGTGTTTTAAGATATGTGTTACTCATTAGCATAGGAATAAGATTACCAATGCCGGTTTTGTGTACGTAATACTGTGATGCAGGCATCTTGTTGCGGTCGCGCGCTACCAGCGAATCGATCGCGGAACGTGAAACTTGCTATGTTATCCATAATGACGAGATCAGTGGTGATGCGAGGAGTTGATATTAAATTTACAAATGATGAAACCAGCACACACCGCGTTGACACTTGTTATCCAACCGGAAGATGTGCATTAAACTCACGCATACCATTAGTGAGCAAATGCTTTTCGTGATCAATCGCGAATATTAAAAAAATAAACTGTTTGATAATTGAGCCTGTTGAGTCAGTTGTGTTGTTCGTTAAACCACCGCTTTAAAAACCTTTGCATTCAAGAGTGTGTTTGTGCTTTATTGACTGTTGCTGCATAGCGAAACGAGGAATGGAGCCAACAGCACTAACGAGTGTTTTATGGATTTTTTGTTTTGTGCCGTGACATTCATGTCTGTGATGAAAATCTGTAAATATGTGTGATCTGCAGTGATGTCATTGGTGGTACTCTACCCTGCACACTGGACAGACTTAACAGCATAAGTACAAATTTGCCTGGCATGTAAAATCACTTATGCATATTTAGCGAGCTGTTGCTGAACTCTCACCACTCGGCTTAACGGGCTCTCTCTCTTATTCTCCCAATCGTTTCATAAAGCGCACGATTCTTTACCATTGCTAATTCGGTTGCTGATGGTTGAGTGCGTTGTTGGCACAATTCTAAACGACAAAACTTGTTTTTGATTTATTTTTTTTTTCATTATCCATAGAACACAATGTGCCTTATCATGGTTGTCCAACACACGGCGTCAAACGAAAATTTTTTCCACCAAACGAATAACATATCGACACGAAACGATACTGAAGTAAAGATAAAAAATGTTGTTGTGTAGGTGGTCTCAACAAAATAGTATTCTAAAACAAGAATTCTAGATTCGCATGTAACTGAAAACTTTTCAAATATTGATTGATTGGTTTGTTAGTTTTCAAGGACTTTAAGACGTTAGACCTCATTTATCTATTATTTAGCAAATGTTTGGACATTCGATTTTTATCTTCAAAAATATCAAGCGAGTACAGTTGAAAAGCATAATAATTTGGACCCATACATAAAACACTATGATACGCACTTTTCGTATGAAGCAAAGTAATTTTGTACGCCTAAATGTAGACAATGTGTGATACAATTGTAAGGGATACCTGAGATACTAAATATTTTATCATTCCACCAATACAATACTTTCACTAATAACACAAAGTATGTGTAGTTTGATTCTTACTAATCCGTTAAATTTTACTTATTTCCAGACATTCCAGTAAACAATTCTGAGGGAAACAATCAACACGGGGAAAACTCGGATAGCAAAAGATCAGGTACTTGAACTATATAACATAATATATACGTAAAGGGGAGAATAAGGCACAAGAAAAACACCACTTTTTTGTTTCTAAACTATGCTACAATTGGTTTACTTGTGCATAAAGCCATTAAGGGGATCTATCAAAAAGCTAATGGATTTCGAGCTATTCAAATTGATTCAAGTGTTCGTTCTGCTTATATTAGAAGCATTGAACCTATTTGTAAAATACGCTACAACGATTCCACTACTATTAAGGCAATATCCGAATAACTGTGGTGGCAATCGCCTCTGCTGCTCACTTCGATAACGTTTCTACAAGCAAAAGAAGAAAAAAAAAACAACTTTACAATTTCCCAGTCTACCGTTTAACGCAAGCGGGCAACACCTAAAGAGGCAACGAAACACAGGGTAACGGTGTAACCCCTTATCAGTAAATTTGATAACAGCCTGGAATGGGGAAACGTGTACGTTCTAAGCGAAGTAGGCAACAGTTCAAGATGCAGAACCGGCCGCAGTTGTCAATGAAAAAAGTGAAGCTGCATAGCCGAAGCGTGAAACCATTCTGAGTTTGCTGGTTTTTTGCTGCTGTGAGCGCAATTTTCTCTTCTCACCTAGTGCAACACACCCGTTCTGTGCAACACAAACATTAATGCGTTAAATCAGACGCAAAAACAAAATAACGACGAATAAGTATATGATGCTAGGAAGAAGCAAACGAAAAAGGGAAAACTCGATCGTGACGATACACAACAGCCGGGGGTAGAGTAAGTGTGGTAGACGATCGACACAAGTGGAATTCAAAAAGGAAAAACACCCCTTTTGCCATTTTGATCGTTCCATTTCACATTTACTCCCAAACCTTCTAGTCGAAAAATCTGGCCGCCGGTTTCGTGTGTGCACAGAATAGAAACACTTAGTGCCTTAACAGCGTCGTGTATGAAGATTTGGCAAAGTCTTGGTTGCCGCCGACAGTGTGCGCGATATGCCAGAAACGTGAACTTACGTGTCTCTCGCTCGAAAGAAGATCGTTGAAGTGGCAGATTTCGGGGGGCCCCCATATTTTATCACAAGCGTTTATACACTAGAGGCTTTTCGATTAGCTCAACGCCCAGTGTGCTGGAGACCTTACCACATGTACTTGCCTTAGATTGGATGTAAAACCGATGTCTGTTTTACATCAACATCGCAGATAACCGCGTAGAACCTCACAGTATAGTTCATCAGAATTATGATTCTAGACGCAGTGCAATTCAGTGTTATGTTGATGTGGTGGCAAATGATCTTCTTTCGATTCAAGTCACGTGTTAGAACAGCCGCGAGTACCAAATAAAGATTTTCGGAAAGCTGCGAGTGTTGCGCCGATGTGTTGTGCGTTTTGTTTGCCTTAGCACATTCGCGAACGTGTGTGCTAAATCCACGAAGTGTTTCTTTTAGGGCCGTGTGGATTCTCGTGTGTTGGTGATAATATTGACGACACTAGGCAATAGACAATGATGTGGTGTTGATGCAAGATATTGTGCTATCGTACAATCACGGTACCATCTAACGATCAATGTATGTACTAATCCGGTACTCTACCTAAATTATACGCCGTCGTCGTGCGTACGGTTTCGTTTCGGCTGTCTTTTTATTCGCGACAGTGACATTGATAATGACTGTCAGCATAACACACCACCAACCAACACGCAGCAGTAAATTCCTGTACAATTGTGTATTGGTTCGGTCCCGGATACGATAAGGCACAGATACGACACCATTTGCACGTGTGCTTGTATGCGAATGCATAGTGCGCGAACGTGTAAGTAGAAAGAGTTGATTTTCCGAATCGAAAAACATGAGGTGCAGTTCGTGTATCGGTGGCCGACGTCGCAGTCACAAACGTCGCAACGACCATGAATCTGCATCACCAGTGAAACTGCGTAAAACAGCTGATTCGAAACCCAGCCGGAGGATGGATCAACATCGAACTGTACCAACCTGCACTGCGTATCGGGTAGAATCACCTTCAGGCAAACAGGAGGACAACAACAATTCTACCGAGTTCGACCATTCGGACGATTACCGCCCTCCATCGATAACGATCACAGAGCTCGATGATGAAACTGACGAAGAAAACGATGTAGAAAGCTACGCAACATCAACTACAACGATAAGCACATACGAAGATACTGTAAATCCTGAGCTCGTGAGTCAATATCATCCTTCTGCAGTACAATCTTCACGTGCAGCGCTTGAAGTTATACACGAAGAAGAATTTTCCGAATGTAGTGACAGTGAAACTTCCCACATATTGCCATCGTCCGACAGAGAAATTCCACCAACACTGCAGGATGGTAACATAACTAGAGTGGATAAAACTTCAAGTGGACATGAGAACGGTACCGAACACGTTACGCCAACATACGGTCCTGTCAATGTATTGCGCGATTTTCTACACTACCGACAGCAGCGAAAACGGCGACGTGGAACCGCACTTCACAACACCCGCAATGGACCACACTTTCATCAGAACGAGCAACAGGTTCCGACGACATGTCTCTTAGTAGACGCCAAGGAGAGCAATATAGCGCCAACGGTGTACAGAAGTATCTGTACCACGGAGATCGTCGACAGTGAAGAAATGCAGGCGGAAGTCATCAATATCGGGTCTAACTCCAGCAGTCTGGATGATCTCAGCGATATGGAATCGGACAATCGAGAAGGGATTTTTGCACAAGAAAGCAGTACTATTCCCGATCAGTTTAGTTTAGCGGACCAAATCAACGACAGTACCAGTACGGATTCTACATATCATTTAGAAATACTCAAGAGCAACAACGAACAGCCTTTTATTGTTGATCCTTCAAATGTGACTACTACTTCTCAACTTCCCGACCTGCAGCACACAAACGAAGATGTTGAGCAAACTCCCGGTGTATCATCGAACTGCAATTCACACGGCGACAGTACGCAAAATCGTGCCATTACCGAAAACCAATGTTTGAAGCAAAATATTCTCAACCCTAGCGAAGATTCAGTAGCGCTTGCGCAGCTACACAATTTATCACGAAGCCAAATATCGGACTCTGAGCATGTTGACGACATTGCGAAAGGGGGTGCGTTAGCTGGTGACGTTGGTGCAGATCAACGCGAGCGTCACGATGTGGTGGCGAGCAGCATCCATAATGTCTTACACGCCCCCGTTGAGAAAATGAGCGAGCATAGGACTACATTGGAGAGCAGCGAACCAGGCACGATAGTAGTAGGGTCTACCCCCGAGCATAGTAGCGCTTCGTTGCTAGTTGAAGATCGTGATCGCGCGTCGGCTGTCGTCGGTAATGATGATGAAAATGTCATCAAGACTTTGAAGGACCCGTGGTCCTCGGTGATCGTTCGTGATTGTGTACCAAAGTTCGACATCGATTGCACTGTGAATCATTGTGTTCGGTTTGGCAAAACACCACCGTTGGTTGAGGAAATCATGAACCGCGGAGATAAATCCCATGGGGCTGCTGCTGCAATTGCTTTGAAAAGGGAAAACCAGACTTTGTCTCCGCCACCACCACCGCCGATTCTTGCTGCGGCGCAGGTGGTACCATCAACGGCCATACCTCTGCCTCCACCTCCGACGAAGGAGGATGCAAATGTGACTAATCTGGGTCAAAATACGGTCGAGTTAGCAGAAATCGACAAATCCGATACACCGCCACCTGCGCAATTAGTTCCCTTAACCGTAGAGGCGCTCTCTTCGAGTACGGCCGGAATTAACGCCTTAGCCAAAAATGCTCAAGCTCATAGTGGCGATCATCCTAGTAAAACTGATCATGCAGATGCTAATCAAAATAGTGCGCAAAATTGTGTCGATGCAGTAACATCAGTTAAACGACCGGAACCGTCGAAGCGCACTGTCGATGACCAAAGTGCTCTGCTAAAGTACATACAAGTGAACAGTCGTACCGAGGATTCTAGTGAAAAGCATTATCAAGGGAACGCAAAAAACTCCCCTAATGTATCCCCGATCTCAACGGCCAACGGCGATTGCTTGGTAGGTGATCTGAAACGGCATCAACTAGCCGATCCCGTGCCCGTTCCCGTTCGCGGCGACGCCAGTACCGGTGAGGACAACGTCGACTGTGCAGCAAAAATAGAACAGGCTCATGAAGATCATGGTAGACAGAACTGTGGCGTTAGTTCCGAAGTAATCGTGTTGCCCCCGAATTTACGTAATACTGACCATGAAATCTTAGTCTCCGGGACTAAAGCTGGCATGAACAACGTTTCACGAAAAATCCCTTCCAATACTGTGCCATCACTAAATCTTGCCGGAGATACTTCCCCGCCCGATCGTAAACCAACACTGGCCGGCGATTTGCGTACCGAAATTAGTCGTTTAAAAGATGCAGAGTTACAGGATGAATTTCGCAAGCTGGAACTAGAAGCGGCAAGATTCGAAAGAGAACTGCAACAAATCACAGTACCCAGACAAACGTCGCAAGCAATCGAATGCACCAAGAACTATTATGTTTCGAAACAAAATGATTTTGTAATTGAACGATCTAGCATATCTAGTGTTAATAATTCGAATATGATTGGCGTTATGCATGGCTTAGGTCGTGATAACCAGCACCAAGAGGCAGCTGTGGAAATTAGGGATCAGTGCGAGCTACGAAAAGTACAGCGATCCAACCATGATACCCAAGTTATGATAACCAACAGTTCTTCTGCAGACCACCTTCATGGCTCGGGTCCCATACCTCCTCCTCCGCCACCTTCAACGACTTCTACCAATCCGTCGGTAGATAATGAAGAATTTGTTGTTAAAAAAGTCAAAGATCGTGTGCGTGATTTAATGGCATCGCAAGCTGCAGCTGAGGCAACGAAAAACGAAGTCAAGATACGTAGTGCACCATCGACACCAACGGCGAGTCGGAAAAATATTGAAGCCGAATTCAAACAGTTTAGGGAAATTCGTCAACGAGAAGCGATCGCGGAAATGAAGCAGCAAGACACCAAACCCACGGTAATCGCCAACAGTGTACCAGCAGCGAAGCAACCCCATGCACATACCGGTGAGTCTACGGAACGGCCGGATGGTTCATACAACCCTAGTAGGTACTGGATGTCCATTCTGCTTTCAATGGGCGTTGGAGTTATTTTGTGGAGTATCGTCCGACGCATCTCCCCTTTTTTCCGCAAATGATCAACAACTGTGTCTAGTCTTGTATTTTTCATATGTTTGTCCTTCAATGTGAGCAGCATTTATACACATTCAACACATTCTTTGAAAAAGATATTTTTTATTGATTACTGTGAGACTAACAGCTTCCAAAAATACTCCAGTTATAATGTTTTCTTTATCGTCTGTTTTACTGTTTTTTTTTCTTATATGCTATTTAATCTTATCCCAAATTCAACTAAGCATCGCGGTTAATTGTAAAACCCCTTATTACTGTGAAATAATAAGACATAACAATAAAAAAGTTTGGTAAGAATCGATACTCTGTGTAACACACCAATGTTTCAACTGTTTTGGCTGGTTTTCATTCATATTGTTTTGTTAATATTAAACGAATGGAATGTCCTATCAATATAAATTTATTTTCCGATTTTTCTGTTTGATACTGTTCTGTTAGTGCGACATTTTTCACCATCACGAATTCCGCTCGCAACGTCCAAAACTTCCTCCGTGTCTCATAGAAAACATACCGATACGCTAAGCAAGGAAGTTACTGTCGCAAAGAAAAGCAATCACGAATGCAAGGCTCCACCGTCCGACGACAGCAATTCGGACAATATACAAGTAAATGTTGCAGCACTTATTGCAACACATCAAGAAAAACAACAATTGAGCACTCTACCGGCGGTTGCACAAGTCCCAAAAATAGCTCCACCTAGCTCCAATGTGGAGCACACCGTACCAGACGGTAATAACCTGGCACAGGATGATCCAGCTTCCGCCGAACTGACAGTTAGCGTCAGCGATAAGTGTCAACAATTCGAACAACGAATTCGTCAAAACTCGACGGATAGTGCGTGTGATACGATCACGTATCCGCGCAAGGTTTGTAACAACTCCACCGCAGTGGGCGAACAACAACCGTTCCAGCAGAAACCGGGTACGACTTACGGTAGAAATGGAGATGTTTGTTGTGATGCTGTGGATAATAATAACTTCTCCGGGATTGACTTGCTGCATGAAATCGATCACGCATTAGTGCTTGCTAAAGATTTCTTGTTTACTCGCGGTACGTTTGATACCCTTTTTTGCCTTGCCAAACTGCTTACTATCTTGTGTCTGTGAGGAATCGCATCCTTTCTCACAAATATCTCCCAGTGTGTCCTGACTACCTTGTCCTTGACTATTAATGCTTTTATTTACCGAGCCCCTTTGCTAACGATGTGCATAATGAAGCATTTATTTAAAATGTGCATTAAAGTGTTACCCCTGTTTAACAGAGTCTATACTGCTGTTAATAAGCTATTTTACTAACAATTCAATTGTATAAAGCTAAAATAGAACACGTTCAGTATCGTTAAACATATTTGCAGACTAAAATACATTTGAACAACTGACTTCCAAAGTCATCCGAGGCAAATTAAAGAAACCGGAAAAAATCGTCACACGATCGTCACTATTTTGGGGTAGTTTTTCTTTTTCAACCACGATCGTGAACCGTTTGTCAACGTTTGCTGATGATTCATTATGTTGTACCATGAAACCCTTTTTCACCGACACCATTGATCTTTGTTCGGTGCCGTAGTAATTGCCATACTATGAGAATCGCAACAACCGGCGCATACTAACACATGTGTGTGTGTGTGTGTGGATCATCATGCAACCACCTTTTACTGCTGATCGTCTAGTCTAGATTGAAAGTCTTTGAGAAAACATTGACGTCGAAGTTTGATGCCACCCGACGCGAATACCTACACCAACGCAAAATCTGTAGGATATCCGCCGTAGGAACGGGAAACTGCAGGGAATGCGAGGGTGTGCAACCCCGTAACGGACACATTATTATTTTTAGCCATTGAACGCAAATATATGCTCCGAGGGCGGTACGAAAGAGTCGGTGTGAAAAAATGGTAAACAAGATTCGTAGTACTACGACAAGCAAACCATTTCTCTGTCCGTCCGTCGTGGAAAGGTCCATTTTTTTCGGGGGAGAGAGAGAGA
>AXCM01002071.1:0-32873 GCA_000473375.1 Anopheles culicifacies | reverse complement strand
TTTTTTTTTGTGTGTGCCTTCATATTCAACGAGTGCGCTTCTCTCTGTCAAATGCATCATGTTTCAAGTCGAGTAATTATAGGTCACGCGGCTTGAAAGATCGGTTCGCTTTATGAAACATTTACCAACAAGACGTATTTAGTGTGATGGGTGGATAGGGCAAGGAGGGAAATCATGAAATGAAACGCACAATTTCAACATAATTGGATTGATTCGGTCGGTCGGTGTTGGTGATGTTTTTGTCTATGCCTTTTTTTTTACTGCTTCCCCTTACGGCACTTTAACAGCTTTCTTAATCTTACATTTTGCGAGCGAAATCTCATTGCAGCGCGTTGTGTACAAATGGTTTAATTATTTGTTGATTTTTTTTTAACAAAAACAAATATCTTCCACACTTTCTGCGATCGAGAGCAAGATCGGTATCCATTCTGCGGTTTTACTTTTTGCTTTACACGATTTAACATGATTCACTTGACTGAGCTAAATTGTGTTCAATATATCGCGGTGGCCGCATCGTGTTGGTATCAAAGAGAGAAGATGACGGGAGATGGGATTTACGCACTCAGTGTGTGTTTGTTACATTAGTCAGCGATTTTTTTTACTTTTCCCTAACCAAGTAACTGTATTCCAAGGGACAAAGCTACTTATGGCTTTGCCTGCTAGCTAACAAGCTGTGTTGTTTCACTTTTGTTGGACTGCGGTTGGAATTGTTGAAGAAGTTTTTTTGTTGTTGTTGTTGTGGAAAGGTGGTGGGAGGAATAAACAAATGTATCTTCTAGTATTAGAGAAAAGGGTGGATGATGATGGGTATACGCTGCGGTGAGCTTATGGCATGATGGAAAATTTTCTTTACCAGGCATTTGCATGCGGAAGGGTTGTAAGCTGTAACAAAAAAGAAAAAAAAAAGATCCATTTAAATGAACATACAATAAACAGTGTCCAAACGAGGCAGATGGATAGTTCACCACTAACGATCATGGGAAATTCCTATGCCTTTGTTAGTAAAGTTCACAATGTATCAAACATTACACAGGAGAAAGCACAAGTTATTTTTTAATCATGCACATAACTAATGCATGTAATATAGTTAATTTGCGAGTGATTTTAATTTAAACTTTGTCGTTGCGGGCCAAAGTAAAAATAATTATTTTGAGGAAACTATAACTCTGTTTACTGTACTGTCCTGCAATAAGGCATTACATTTCTCTAGTAATTTAAAACGGCTTAAATAAATAATATTTAATTTAGTGCAATTAGCTAAAACGCACTTATTTTCCGCTCATTGAATATCCGCGACCTGATACAGAACTTAAAACATATTTTCGCAACTAATAACCAGAGGCTCTGCTGCAACCCGTTGTTCTGATGCATAATGGTTTCAGGTTCTGGCGAACATTATGTCTGCCTCAATGCTTCCTCTATGTTGACTGAATTTCTCTTCGCGTGGGAAGAAATGTACCATTGAGCAGCTGCCCGTAAGAAAACACAAAGCAGTACTTATCTTTAGTCCCGGTAGCCGCTACCAAGCTACCATACCGTGTGCCAAGTTATGTTGGACTCTCCCGGAACACACGCGACGACACGATGATGATGATGATGATGATGAAAAGATAAACGTTTTTAACACTCAGCCTCGAAGTATATACGGAACGGCGAGGAACACGATAGAGGGATGCAGTGAAGTTATAAGTGCAATAACTTCAACAGCGTTATTGCTCTTGTTCGTTGACGCTCGCGTCAAATTGCCTCCAGGCCAAGCGGTGGATGAAAGATAACTCCTTTAGTGAACCTATCAGCGATTCATCGTGTACTGTATGTTGCACTTCTTAATTCAATTGTAACAGTTGAAGAGCACTTTTGTCCAAAGATCTTCCTTACCTATTGCTAGTGTGAGATTTTAAATTTGTGAGAAAGTTGACTTTATTGTTAAACGATTACTAAGTACGAAACTCTTCGTGTGAGTGAATCTGTTTATTTCCTAAGAATCATTGACTAGATAGTTGTTTGTTGTTAATATCCTTTGTATACATTGTGAAAGAATATTTAATTCATTCACATAGGTCAAGGGCTTTGGATGGACCTTGTTATCAAAATCATTACAAGATCTGTTTTATCGTCTGTTGTATTGAAATCTTATACCTGGTTCAAGAAATGCATTTGTCTTAAAATGTTCTTTCAAGTGAATCGAGAACACTCCATCCGATGCAAAGACAAACATCGCATTTGCACAGCCACTTGAAATTGGAGTCGGTTAGATGGATATTTTATATATTTGAGAAGAGATATTTTAGAGTTTGCCTAATAACTTTCAATCCACAGCGAACACAGGAGATAGCACACACTTCACATAAAGGCGTGTCACATCCCCGAACACACATGACACATGCCATGCGAATTCGATGCCAGACAAAGAATCGTAATATGCGCCGAAGTCAAGGTTACGAATCGTCTACCTCAGCGATCCATCTTCTATCGCGTGGACCTTGGTCTCTCCCAGTTCTTGCGCCGTCTCAGCGGAACAGGATCAAATACACACAACGGGCTAGGCAGTGTACAGACGAGTTTTCGAAGAGTCGCGATTTGCATAGCAAGCTGCTATCGGTTAGGATCGTATTACGTCGGGGGTTTGGGTGATGCCGGTGATCATCGTCCACTCATTCAATGTCAACTACTGGGCGTCGGCCATCATCATCGTGATCCGTAGCCGTTGCCCGCATG
This sequence comes from Anopheles culicifacies, assembly GCA_000473375.1. Lineage (NCBI taxonomy): Eukaryota > Metazoa > Arthropoda > Insecta > Diptera > Culicidae > Anopheles > Anopheles culicifacies. Next base: position 30,155 of record AXCM01002071.1, on the reverse strand, counting down.
GAATGACAATCGGCATCGTACAATAACATCAAATTGCAAGTACGATCGCGCCTGTCGATTTCTTCACCTCTGCAGATCTCTCAACAACAATGAATAGGGTGGCGCAGTTGAAGTTGGATCTTTGCTTCGTTTCTTCCACTCGCATTTCGCAAACAAAATCAATCCGGCGAGACAGTATGGTGCTGCGACGAGTAACAAATATTTCACCCTTTGTTCACCATTCGTTTGAATTGTGCGTAGCGGAAAGATTCACACATAGCATTGAGGCTAGTGCAAAAGTACTCTTTATTTTCCTGGTCCGCTAGTGCCAGACCACCACACTCCCTACCACGTCTTATGGAGTGTACGAAAGACGAATATGTGATCGGGTTGGAAGTTGGTCGATTTGTTTAGCGTATGGAAAAAGACGATTCAAGTGGACTGAGTTAAAAAAAAGTGTAAACGATGTTGGCAGGATTTGTAAACGAAAAAAAAAAATCACCATCAATTCATTATTCATGGCCAGCGGAATGTCGTTCGCTGTGGAATGTGGAGTTTTACGCGCAGCCGATAGCGAAAGTGCTAGAATGTGTTTAAAGGTTTTCAAACGTACGCGTCAGGGTGGTTTATCATCAGTAACGTGCGCTGCTGTTTGTTAGACTTGCGGTCTGATGCGTAGTTTTTCCGTGTTTCATCTCTACTGCTCCACGCCTCCCTTAAACCAAGCCATGTCCATCATTCGTTTCGAAAAGGGTTTATCTTTGTTGAACCAGTTTGAGCAGCCCAGTTTGAAGGTCACACCTTGCGCATTGTTCATGTGTGAGGTAGTAAAAATCTATCTGAATGTTAATATTTGCGATAGCTTACGAAACTTTGTTTTCGAAAGGAGTTAACTTTAGAGTAAGTTCATTTTATTTTGAATATTTAAGTCCATTACAGTAAAGTTGAGAGATGAGCTTTAAATTTGTTCACGATCACGTTGTTGATAGGGATTTGAACGTTTAATACATTGGTAAATAATGGAAATTTTTATTGTAGATATTAACATCAAATATATTGATCCATCGGTGTATTTTATAGCTAACCGCAGCAACTCTGTAAACACGCCATGCTTGTATGTTTTAAGTTATGGTATATATTATCTCCGGCAAGGAAGGATCTTAACATTCCAAACCCGTTGTAAATGGATGCATCTAAACAGAAGTTTGTTTACGAAGCTGTATGGGCAGGCGTAGGCGAAGGGATTGAAAATTTATTTGTGTAACATTAGATGGCGAAGTAAGGGCTAGGTAGTCGGGAAGAGGGATATTGAGGGGACGCTAACGTTCAGAATAGTTGATCGAATAGATAGATTCTAACGGAAGGGAACACTACAAACCTACAGACAGACCCCTGTCATCGCGCAGACAACCCACACCATAATGTGCCTGTAGACAGCAGTGCACGAAAAATGTTGAACACCAATAGAGTTGTTGGTCGATACTATTGCTGACCACGGGCTGCAATACAGTGTATTCCTTCAAAACTTCACCCGGCGATCCCCGTAATGCTGGTTCGTTGTTATTTTATGTTTCGTTTTCCGTCACGAATACTCTGCCGTCCCTGCTGTGTATATCTATTTTATCTGACTGGAAGCATCTCTGGACTTCCGGCTTTTTTTGGGTTCGCCCCCGGCCAAATAACCTTGGAGCGGGAATTATCTAGCAGCAGGCTGTGGCTAATAGATATTTCCATCCTTACTGCTTACCCGGGTTGCTCTTTATTCTTGCTGACCGAAAGCAAAAAGCATGGTTCTTTGCTGTGGCGTATTGTTAGCTGGCTTGTATTTTCGGTGCTTCACTCCAGAATCTACTCTAAACCACCGCGTATGCAGCCACGCATTTTTTTGTAACTACGGTAATTTTTTCGCGTCTGTGTTGGTTATTAGATGCGTGCATACGAACATGTTTCGGAGGTCGGTTAAAAGGCGTTGTTGATTATTTATACAGATTCGGGTTAGTCCACGTGGCTCGGTTAATGGCCTTTTGCTTTTCGTTATGGTTGAGAGATCGTCTGTTGTAGTTTTGGGCTCTGCATTCATTCCACTCTCTCACCTCACGCTCGGTTGTGAGGTGAACCAATGTTTTCTGAATCCTTCTGCCGCATTCTTTCCCGTCATCTGCTATGGATAGTGTTTCATCGTTACAGCTTATGGCAGCAATTTTATTATCGGGATCATCGTGGGTTTTGTTGTACTGTTTTATTGCGGTTGATATTATTTCAGCAAACTTTTCTACCGTGCGCTCATGACTATGTGTTTGATTGAGGTGAGAATCGTTTTGCAATGTTCTCTCAGTTTTATTATACTGTGGAAGTCGTAAATTCTAAAATTCACGAAGAGCTTGTTAGAGGAACAAAATTTACAATGCTTCAATATGACATTAAAAATGTATTATTTCCCGTGTATTATTAAAATGTATTATTCTTGTTCAGGTTTTGTTGTCAAACAGTCAAAAATTACATGCATTTGAAGTTAAAGAAAAGTTGTTGCCAGAGTGCATCTTCTTCTTTTACTGAATCTGATTTTAGGGACACTATTTAAAATACCACTAGCCACGCAACGATTGCAGCTTTCGTTTCCTTAATCATGGTTAGCCGCGGTGGCATAATGACATCTTTCGTCTGTACTTGTGGGCGGTGGCAGTGAAAAGTTGTCGACATGATAATTTATGGTGGTCGATCTCCCGATTTGTTGATGAATTCAACATAAAAAACACACACACACATGCATAAACATCACGCAGGCATGTTGCGACGGTGCAACCCTTTCTCAACGCTTTTGCCCACGTATTCGTCGTTGATCGTTTTGCATTGCCACGGAAAAAAGGGTTCTTTTACCTTCACCTTATTATCTTATTGTCTCGTTAAGTTTCCGTTGATTCGATCCGGGCGTTGAACATTGTTTTGTTACAAAAAAAAGGAAAGGAAGATAAAAACTGTGGTAGCTTTCCAAACTTCCCTTCAGTTTCAGATGGATCTAGTTACATCCTACACGCCACGTTATGCCACGCGAATGTAGTGGATAGTGTTCTTGCTAGCTACAACACTCTACACGGAAGACAATTATGAATAAAACATGGAGTTAAAGGTAATGTTGGTTAACCCTTGGCCACGTGCAGAGGCATCATGATTGTAAGACCGTAATTCGGTTTTTGACACTGTGCACTTACCTTTCGACGCCGTTACGAGTGTTTGTACAGGACAAATTTCTGGAGAACGATGAGTCATGGCTGGCTTAACATGTTTTTCCCCCTTGAACAGATAAACTGAAACTACTTCCTAACGGAACCGTGCCTTCCCTTTCGATCGGTCAGTTGGTATTGAAAAAGGATCTCGCTCCTTGCGAGAGATTTGTTGAAAAGTTGAGATTTTTATAGCATTTCAATTTTCTGGCATATCGTTTAACAATTTGTTAATAAATGTGACACATCGATAAGAATGAAATACATTTCTAACTAGTTCCCAGAATAAGAAAATCTTTGAAGCGATGTGGCCAATCCTATCCAATAATTATGAAACATAAGCATAAAACTTAACACTAGCGAATTCTAGCTAAAACCACACCCTTCGACTGAATCCTTCGAAGGGTTAAGCACGAAGCGATTATTTGTCAATGGCTATATTGAGGTCGTCAGTTGCATTTCTTTGTTAGGGAAATTGCCTTTTTCGGATAGCGGAAGAGCTATTGTACGATTATCTAACTTACATTGGCTTTTGCGAGTCTACAATCCCTTTTCTCGGTTTTCAACGCCCCATCGACAAAGAACATCAGTAAACAATTTTATAGCCGGAAATAGGTGCTTGGCCCTTGCAAGCAGCCCACGGTTGAACTGTGAATTTTTGGCTACGTGATGGTTAGGGAGGATAAGGATTCTTTAAAGGGAGAAGGGATCGTGTTGATTACATGTCACAAAGATTAATTGATTTCTTAGATAGAAACGGTATTCTATTCCCTAATGCTGACGAAGCAACGAAACGGTGCTTTATTTATTATAAGCGAAAATGCGTAGCTTTCTATTATATTTTCTTATCAGTTTATGTGCCGTGTAGCAATCAAAAGTGTTAGAATCATATGAAAATTGGAGCGAACATTAAGAGCAACATTGATATATTAAATTTGTCAGTTGCTTATTTGTTGTTATTTATTCTAATCATATTGACTAACGTCAACAGAACGTCTTGTTAGTTAACTATTTCATCGCTTAACTATAATATAGCGTTTACCTGTAACTCGAAGATGTATCCAACACTTCTATCGACAGAAACTTTGATTTGCTTATTACTCTTCGGGTCCGACTCGTCAGTTGTATGACACTAGCTCTCTCCGTTACGGATGCGGAAAGCGAACGGAAATGCTCGGTTCCGGAAATGGAAACGGAATGACGTCTGTGTGCTCATCAAATCGGGATCCTCTGCTTCACACTGTTCCCACTTGACGTGATACGAATCGCCAGTGATGTTTCTTTTTCTCACTTATATATTCTATTTACCTTCGTGCCTAGCGCGCCGGACAGCGGATGTAATGTTATTGAAATATTAATTTCTTTCCCGAACGTTTTCTCAATATCTCCCGTGTGTGGTTGCTTTCACAGCTACTCTTTTTTCGGTTTTGTTCTGTTCACGACTGTAGAATAATGCGTGCAGCATTCTACTTGAGTCGGAGAACCGTACGTTGACGTTCAAGTATGAAGTCATAATTCATTCGTAAAGATGTAGTGTACGGTGGGGCGTGTGTGCGTGAACTCGATTGCGACTGATTCTGTATTTCTGGCCATGCTTCTTCAGATGCTAGGCATGCACATTTGATATTCAGGAAACGATTCCAAATCTTCACATTACTTTCCTAGTGATTTGTAAACAGCGAAGTGGCATTTGATGTACGACATTGATTGGCTATCAGAAAGAACCTAAAACCGAACAAGTGAGAAGGAAATTGTTGATGGTACAATGATTTGTTTCCAAGTGCATGTATGAGCAGTGCGTGAGTGCAGAAATATAATAAATTAATACGCCAAATCATAATTATTATGCTGATCAACAACCACGTGCTCTGGTTTCAATATTTCTGATGGCTATGTTACTCATATTTAATATTCAACAATTCAAATCGAGTCTCAACACAATGTATGCCTGCAAGAATTTCATGTCCTTTTTTTGCAAAATAATAATGTTCTATGCCTTTAGCTTCTAAATCTAGTTTTGTTTCAAGTTAGTTTCAGATCAGTGTTATCAAATTATTCCAATGCTTCGGATGTGACAGCAATGTTAGGAACTCGTGTATGACGAAAGTGATGATGATGATTGTATACCAGTTTCCAGCTGGAATGCTATTGGTTAGCAAATTCTGGCTACTGTTTTCATATGTACTCTACGTGTGTGTCTGAATTGATAAGATGTACACTTCCGATTTTGCACAGATAACAGAATACGCATAGTACTACTATAAACCGTTTTACACTTGTAGACATATGAAATAACTTCCCGAAATTAATTTATGTTCAGAGAATTGCATAATATTCTCAAAGTTAAATAAATTAGCATGTTTATTTTTGTGTTTTACCGTAACTGTATCTGGTGGACTTACTGTACGCATGCAAGAGATAGCCATTTGGGGTTTGGTCCAGTTCGTTAGTGTTTGGGTCGCAATCGCACATCATATCAGTCATGTTTTGCAGTTAATTTTTGCACAATCTGGTCCCGAAAAGAAGTTCGTGCCAGTGATCAATTTGCACAGTAAAGAAAAGTAAACAGAATACGGATCACCAATGTCGTGACTTTTGCAAAATTTGATTAGCATTCATTTTTTTGCGTTCGTTCTTCCTGAGCGCACTGCTTTGTTTGTCGGTGTTTTTGCTCTAATAGCGCCCCTGACGTTGTTTTTGTTTTTTGAGGCGCACAGTAGCATTCATCATTTCGATTTGGCTTGTGTTGGAAAATTGAGACGGCGCGTTTTGAGAACCAACACCCTACTGGTCAGGCACAGCAATGTATTATTCGTTGATTTTTTCGCAAATGTTACACATTCACCCAAACATGAGTAGTTGTATTAGTGGATCAACGTGGTGTAAAAAGTGCGCAATAAAATTCCATCACGAATAAAATTACTTCTCCGTTTTAATGAAGTTGATGCTGGTTGGTCACGTGTACCAAATCACCACTGGTATGCGCCCTGTGCAATGTGATGTTTTCGATCATAAAACACCTGGAAATTGATTAGTTCTGTGAGCTACGATGTACCTCTGGTTCGTACCTGTTGCACTGATAAGGTACACCGTAATAATAACGGTTGGGCGTCGTTGACAGTGGCAGTTATTCGATGCATTCCCTCATAGTTGTTTGTTTTGTTTTGGTTTTTTACCGACTTTTAATTTTGCGGATATTACTTGGTTCATTACTGGAGTTCCTTTTCCGTGCATTGTGTACAGACATCAGAAACGCGTCTGTACCATAGTCCAGCTCTGTATATGGTTTTAGGTCAAGAAGCGACAAACTAAGGGGGGGAGGAGTTGTTTTAGTGTTTAATGCTATTCTTATGGCCATTATTTTATGGAGTCTCTGGGACGATAGCAAAAGTGCGGGTTTGAAATGAAATTCCTGTTTCGGCTTGTTTGACTGAATTTGCATACTAATCGCGAGGTATCGAGGTGTGTGTGTGTGTGCTGTTAGCTATCCTTCGCCCAACCCTCCAAAGGTGTTGAGTCCCAATGGCCTGTGCCAGTGGCGTTTGCATTTAGTTTATTTGTTTGTGTGCGTTAGGCGTATGATACGGCTTTGTGTCCCGAATGTTTAAGCCCCAACTCTGAGTCGTGACATCAAGCGTATGCGTAGTTCTGTCCATGTCACACAGTCTGCGGTTATTTATTTGTGTATGCCGGAAGTATCGTTGACACATGTTTCATTTTTCTGCATGAGACGTTGTGAAACAGTACCTATAACATTTTTTTTAGCTAGGTGACCGTTTAGGGGTTGCTGTTTTCTTTTTCTTTATAATGTTGTCCAAAATCAAGCATTTCGAAAAGAAAAGGAAGGCTAGTAGTGGCAAGTTACAACAGCTTGGGTCAGGAAGCCTCTCATGTGCAACATATAGGGATTAAAAATTAGTCAATCGAAAAGCAAAGTTTGGGTTTGTTTTAATTTCATTTTTTAATTTGTGATAAAATTAAAATATCATTAATATTGTCGGTTAAATGCCGTAACTGGTATATATTTTAATAACAATTGATGATGGGGATTCCGATATAATAAAACAATAAAATAATTGGAGTAAAATCTTAAATCTGTCTATGACTATTTTAACAATTTTGAAAGCTTACAAACATTATAAAATGCGTTTATATCCCGCTTGCAATACAATTAACGGGAACTGATTAACGAGTTCTGAGGATTTAAGGCCAGAAATAAACTCGAACGGATTAGTCACGTTCTGTTTCGGTCTTCGTTGCTTTGCCATTTTTCAAACACGGTACGCTCTGGCAAAGAGTTGTCACCAGATGCATTCTCTCGGAACTTCTCTTCTCTGCTGATATTCGCAGCTACCGGCACGACACTCGCTTAAAGAAGGAAGGCTTCTGCCCTTCGCCATAATGCCTTATTTTAGCAGAGGCGCAACCACACGCGGCAACAACCTGGTGTGGCAATTCAGCCAGGCCACATCTCAGTGCCGTCGACCGCCACAAGGTCATTAACGATGGATGCGCGCGATCGCGAATGAATGCATGGAAAAGTGTACGTATGTTCGTAGCTACGGCCGTCGTACGGCGGCTCCCCATTGCCGCCACACGGCATATCCAAGCCGCCCGGGTGTGTGCAGCAGCAGAACAGAAGCAGCTGCTTGAGCTGTTTCTGCTGCTGGTGGTGTTATTGCTTTCCCATTGCGTAAACGGGTCGCTGTTCTGTCCTTCTCTGGTTTTTCGCCATTTAAAGGAAGTCTTCGTGCTGCCGTGGAGGTTTGTCTCCACCAACATATGGTGCACAGGCTGCCAGCAGTGCCCAGATCAAGCTCAACATAAAGCCGATCGCTACAAGCGTAAAACAAAGATGAAAAATATGAAACCAAACCGGTATTTTGCTGGTAGAAACGAAGTAGATTAGTAAAAGTGCCCCCAGGCACTTAGAACCTCCAGTACTTGATTTGGTTCTCAACTTTTCGGTTTAATATTATGATATTTTATTCAAAATTGTTCGTTCAACAGAAGGCATTTTACGTATTGGATTTTTTACGTCTTTTAGATTATAGCTGTACCTTTATTATAATAATAAGGACTTTGTTTTTCATATTCTTTCCAATAATTTTCATTCATTTAGAGTTAGCAAAATGTACGTGCGGCATTTTGTACATGTTATTTCATATTTTCCCAAGTCAACAAATTTCGTCAAGGCTCAGGAGATTTCAAATCACCTTCATTCAGAGTTATTTACTAGATTTCTATTCAAACGTGCTTCGCTGCTATAAGCAACAATCAACAAAGTACGGACAGGTCCCGTTCGGTCGTTCGATCGAGGGGGATGACTTAGAAAATTGTGTTATGGTTGAGAATTGCTTGGCACTCTCGGCAACTTTGTTGGTGCACCTAGTGCTTACACTATTTCTCACCTTTGCTGCCACTGCTTCAATTGGACTGTAATGGAGCAGTAGACTCCACCATGTTCTTGTGTATCTTTTTTTTCTGTTTCGCTTTTCCCATACGCGGCCAGGCCCAGCGTAATTTTGTTTCCTTCGTATCACTTGTAACGCGTTCCCGATTCTTCAACAGCGATCAGCACTGTTCCTGGTGTAGCAATCCCGGAATAATAAAGCCAACCATCAAAACATAATAACAACAAGATTACCACGTTAATGTACGGTTATGTGTGCGAGCGCGCTAGCTACGCTGATTAAACATAACGGTTTACGACACCATTTCCTGGCTTCTTGCACGTACCGGTATCGCCGACGTTCGGTCGGTGAATACTGTTGCCGCTGGATTGGGCTTGGTTAAGAGATGAGGTTAAAGGAGGAAGGGTATTCGAACGTGTCATTTGGTCTATCTGTTGCATCCTGCAAAAGCTCCAACCCGGAAGAAAGTTTAAATCGGATAGATTCATTACCTTAAGCAACCATAGTCTGCCATAGTGAGACACTCACCGCCACAGTGACCCATCGTTGACCGATTATAGCTTTGCCAAGAACAGCACGCAGCAATTTGGTCTGACCTTTCGATGAAAAAAATGACAAAACAATTTTTCCTCTCCAAAGTTGTACCGATAGCTTTAGTCACAGTGCAGGAAACAAATGTATGCATGTTTTCCTTCGTGGCGTTGAGAAGTATTGCATGATTGTTTTGCTAACATCGGGGTACGTTAAAGCAGCAGCTTGCATTTATTAGAACTAAACCTAATTTGATGAGCGGTAAGCACACCTGTGTATGCAATGCTCGAGACAGGTTATGGCAACATCATCCAACCAACCTGCCACCCACTCACCAACACTAAAATGCTGATTGCTGTCATTGCTGGGGCACTTGTTTAATTGAAATTGTTAGAACATTCTCACCAATTTTATTGCGAACCACGCTGCCTGCTGCTCCCACTGATGTAGCAATTGCGATTGGTGTCGCGCTGAGTCATCACCATTCCCATTCACCGCATTACAGTATGCAGCGTTGTCAGCTAAAAATCAAAATAAAGCTTTATCCAACGTGTGCTATGGCGCAACGCGGCCAGAATGATTCATGCATGTTCTAACTAGGAATTTTCAAATGAATTCGCTGAAATTTGCTCTTCCGGTAAAGGTGGATATTAATTTGCCTTCGCCACGGAATAGCACAACTCAACGAATCATCTTCCTTTAGTTATCAGGAACTAGGCAGAGTGTTGTAATAACATTTTATTGCAAAGGGCTGTTCAAGCGGTCGTAAACATTTATAATGTGTAAAGCTTAGTCAAGTCACCTGTTTAGACGAGTAAGCGAATTAAAATGATGAATGGATACTTAATATTTTTCCTTTGGAACTACTACAACAACTCGGCAGTGCAAATCGTCGTAGAGCAAAAATAAAATGTCACTTTATATAAAAACACACATTCTTTATTGTGTTTTATTAAATTATAAATATTTGTTTACTCACTATTTGTTTGAAGTATCGATTTCAAAAACAAGCTCCCATTTTTTTTGAGGAATTTACAAAAAATTTCATGTTAACTAGTTCTATCTGAACAAGTCTCGTTTGGCATGCACTTGCTTTTTATTACTTCATCTGGATTGGATACTGTACATCTTGAAGGTTAGATTGTTGCCTTCACCAGAAAGGCATAAAATGTTATAGCCCTATTTTATTTGTGGTCGATCGGAGTGAAGGGTTTGAAGGCGGCATGTTCTGTTTGCCTGTGTTTCAAGTGTGGAGGTGTCCCCTTTGTGACATTGACAAGGGAAATAATGCGTACATGTGTACAGGCTCTATTGATATTTATACACTCGTGTTTCCCGTGGTGTAGAATTCGTGTTTGGAACGAATGAAGACATTTATGAAATTTGTTCTGGAAATTGATTTTACGATGTTCAGAATCAAGAATATCAGTTTGGCTGGAAAAGTTCGACGAAATTTGCGAAAGTATAATTTCCAGCTATTTTAGTTGTGGCATTATATCAGAGGTGAAGTAATATAACATAAAGAAAAGATATACAATTTTTTAGTTTGCAATGATGCATTTTTGGCTTCATCTTAGGTCGACACGTACAAAATAGGTCTAAATTTAATGCGTCAAAATATGATCGCTGCAAACAATGTTTATCTGTATGTTTAAGAAATTTGTGTAGTCGAAAGAACAACGAGCTAATGAAGATTATAAATAATAAACGAAAAACGCGTCTAGCTGACGTCAACAGCTCATTAGACAGTAAGCGTTTCAGTTAAAACGTGGTGTATAGGATTGTCGGCAAATCCACCTGGCCGTTACGATGATCATTAATCTTGAAATTGATGCCTAATAGCTATCTTAATTGATTAGGACCATCGCGTACGTGCTTATTTCTGAAATATAGGTTGTCTTACTTGTTACGCAAAAAAATTATTGATAGATTGATGAATTCATCCCATACAACATTATCTGTTTAAGTTCGTTTCAGATGGAAACTACGGCTGTTATCGAGTTAATGATTTCTTTTATCCTATGATTAGGATCTCTGAAATCGCTGACAAAGGAGTAACAATATTTTACATACACAAAATTTCCGCTAATCAAGTCAAATAGTGTGATTTAAAATTTTGAAACAGAGGCTACAAATCTGCACTGCGGTAGCAAATATTTGATGTTAATTTATAACTGTTGTTGAATTAGTTAAGGGCCAGTGTAAGAACACATCTTACCGCCATTTTTACCATTTCGCACAACTAAATACAACCAGGAGTGGAAAATATACAAGACCAAACTCCTATTACAATTCGATTATAAGATTTAGTCAATATAAGTGCATGAAAATAATAATTGTTTTCTTATGTTGGTTCTTTGCAGATAAAAGCTTCATCAAAGATATAAAAGATGGGACTGGCACAAAGTAAGCGATCAGTTAATATAACTACCGATCCAGCCAAGGAAGGAGTGGTCGCCGAAGGAACTGGAAAGCTGGAAAAAATCGGAGAGGTAGATCAGCTGAAAGCACAAGCTAATGGCGATACTCAACATAACGATGGAGATAATGTAAGTATTCCATAATTCAATAACATAATTAAAATGTCGTTGTTTAATTCAACCATATTTATAATTGCTCAGGCATGATTGAGAAAAATAGTTCTTTCTCATTAAATAGGAATAAAATAAAATTGGCTATTTAATATCTAATTATATTATCTTGGGAATCAAGTGACAATTATTTCGACTACAAGAAACGGTATTTTTGCCACTTGAGTGGTTTGCAAACTTATTGTTAGCGTCGATGCATTTCGTTGTCCTATAAATAGAATCACACAATTTCTTGCATTTATTTAAAGTGCAGGTCGCACAAATTACCTAATACGGCACGGTTTTATTAACGCTATAGTTTGTGTCCATTTACTGTGGCACGACCACCCCGTAGAGACACTGACCTACCTCACGTAATCCGAGACCTTGGCATTCGTTTGACGGTGTTGTATTATGAACTTGTCGTCGGGCTAAGGCAGCGGAACGGTTTCAGTTTGTTATGGTTTTACAGAAAAGGAAATAGAAAGAGAAACCACACTCTTAGTGTCATAATCCTCAGAAATATTTCTCCGTTGCCTAAGCGTGCGCGCGTAGGCGGAAAATGGATTTGAATGTACGCTGCTCCCATGGTTTGTGCCGTGACGTGAGAAAGTAGTGTGCTGGTGGTGTGGTGCACATTATATGCATAGTTTATTAGAAGTGCAGTCGCTCTAATAGAGGTGATAATTTTCACGATATTACCCTACACGTATCGTAAAGTTTGTTTTCTTTGCTGGGCTTGTGCAGCACGTTCCGTCCAATGCAGGTTGTTGCTGTCAGATATTAGAGGCATACATTTAAACTATTTTAGGTTGGTAATATTGTTTTTTACTGATCGATTGCATAAGAAAACTCTTAGTTGGTTAATTTTAAGTTGCGTCATGTTGCAGTAATTTCCAAAAATTTTATGTCCATAGTTATTTCGGAATGTTGTTGTTGCACTTGCTGCACCGGGTGTAATGCCGTACAGACACAGGTTTGTTTCCCATTTGAACTTGTGGACGCACGTGCAGACGAAGCGTCGCACGCGTTAAATAAATCTCACGTTTCTCATGGGAATAAATAACATAAGATGTAGGGTGGAAATACCAATGGATTCGAAACCATGATCGTAAATTAGAGAATTTATTTAAAGATTTTCAAACGAGGAACTCACACTGCGGTAATACGGGTTTTGGGATCGGTTACTTTGCTAGGTTTAGTTTTCTGGACAATCGGTACGTTCTTTGGTTGGTGATTTTTACCTGCGTAATTTGTAAAATGTAGTAGCATTTATTTCACTTAATGTTTGTGAAAGCATTTGCTTTTCCTGATTATTGTATTAATAGACACAAAAGCCGATAACGTAGATTCGAAGCTTACTGTGGCTTAGAACATTTTGTTCGCGACACTTTCGTCATGCATTGGATGAATTCTTTCCATACCACACCAAAACATACATACATTCCCGACGGATAAACAAATACGTCTTTCGTGTTTCCAGTCTCTTATGAACCCTATATCCATTTCTCGATTCTACGGTTGAGGAGAAAAAAAAAACATAAACCCGCTCGGCAGCTTCCCTATTGCGTGACTTATAGATGTTAAATAATCTGTTAGAACCTGTGAAAGATGAGGGAACGACCGTGGATAGAAAATTATAATGCTGGCGTGAAAAAGGTTGCTCGGTTTCCGTGTTCTTTTTGCTGGCTAATTAGAGAAAGTTCTCAACCGTTAGTTATGGAATTGCTTTTTGACGGGTTTTACTTTTCTGCTGTTCGTTTCTGTTTCTTGTACGGTGCTACCGCCTTTTTGGAGGCTCTCCGGCATCACGGTTCAAGTTCAATATGAAACGTGATACCATTGTGGTCTTTTATGTTATAAATGATACGCATCATAGGAAAGTGAAAAAGACAGCAAAGGCGTGGAATTCCTCTCTACCCCGAGACTTAGAACATGCTAGATGAAAGGTTAGCAGCCAGCAGTAAAATGATTAGGGAAGATAAATCTTACGCTGATCATGATTTGTGATCGCCTGTGTGATGTTTATCTGTTTCTGAGCTTTGTTGTATAATGTCTTAAAGCATGTTTTATAGATTTACTTATTTGTTTTCAGAAAACATCTACAATTACTCTGTCTCATATCGCATATTGAATATTCAATTTTCCTTCTCCCTGCAATATTTTTTAAATCTTGTAATTCAATAAGATTCGGTGTCTTTTTTAGCTGTATGTTGCTGCACGTTTCTCTGACGATGTTCTAAATCAAATTGTGTATAACATATCTAATTGCCCAAGCGTTTATTGTTTGGATTTCATAGTCAAACAACACCTCTCATTGTGACGTTGCGCGTGTGAAACTGTGTTGCAATAGGTTCTTTGTGTTGGCGATTCGTTTTACCAGCGACAGCAATGATTACCAGCAAGTGTTCAATTAACTCTTCAGACTGTTTTCTTCCGTTGGGCAGAGTGAAGTGCAAGTGCAGGGATGGTTAATTTCTAAATATAATTTGTGCGTTTGTTGCACCAGGAAGCGTGAATGTAACGCAAACTCTTTTTCTTCAATGGATGTCGATCGGCCTGAAGCTGGTCTTTGTAGTACATGCGTTCTAGACACATACCAGATGTAGAAAAGAAAAATAGACTGAATGTTGCTTGTCGCCGTTTTTCTCAAATCAGGTCTGTTTTTTTTTTCGTGTTCAAATTCCTATGTAAAGAAACATCACAGGTATTTCCTATGTAACGCAAAAGGGTTCATTTAGCATACAAAGGAAAACGCGTACCGATGCACCGATTTTAAAGAATAAACAATCTAAATATATTTCTTCTCTCGTATAAGCAGTGGTTTTGAATCGGCAAGCAACATTACAACAAAACAATTTGTCCTTCTTTCTACACAGAACAAAATAATTTTAAAGCGTTACCAGCGACTAAATAGCAAGTCTTGTAATTACAGAAGATGCATATTAGCCGAATTGAACGCAGTGTCAGATAAGCCCGTGAGGCGTTCGGCCGGAATATACGGTTCTTGCTTCGTTGCATCTTTGCGAATTGAAGCGTGCATAATAGTTATCGTCAGTTGACGATGATGATGTGTATGAGATACTGCCGCCGTACGTATGTGCTGTGCGAGAAAGAAAGTGTTCTCCTTCGCCAATATGCGTGTGCGGTTTGTGGATAGTCGTGAGAAAAAAGGGAAACTTAAACGTTTTCTTTACCAAAGAAACAGCGCAGCGTTCGTTATGGGGTGTACTTTTCACTCTTGTTCACACTTTTCGTCGGTGCTCAAGAGCACGCGTATGCGTACATGTTTGATTGATAGCTTTCTAAATCACTTACCAGCAGTGGTAACAATGGGTGGCCGTAGGGTTCAATTTACCACTGGAAAACAGCGGAACGCTCTGTGAGGACGTAACATTCTAACGGTAATGATTACTTTCGAGATTTAATGCTCTGTTGGGCCCACGCGTATCTTGTACCTTGTAGATCGGAATCTTACTGTACGAAGTTAACGCAGACACGGCAGCACAAACAATATTCATTCACCCGTATCTCTCCCCTGCACGCCGAAGGGTTACCAGTAAAATGTGTACAGGGGAAAAGTACAGCTTTTAACGTCCTGATGGCTTTCCTCAGTAAGAGAACCTTTAAAAATCATGTTACGGCGAGGATACGATTGGGAAGTGGAGATATTTACATTTAACTGTTAAGAGATTGGATTTTTGCTGGAATAGAAAATGAAAATCATTTTTTTTGTCTCAGAAGCTCTGTACATCTTATGAATACAATAATGAATTAGTAAATTTCATTGTAAACTTCTTGTTTGACTTATGCCTGTTAAAATAGCATCCTTACCACTGCTGCCAAAAATGACCCTGTTTACAGAAGTACGTGGGATTGTTGTTACACTAACGGCAATTCAATTTCAATTAATTGGGATGTTTATGATTTCTTTCTCCGATACAGCGGTAATTTATCGCAGCGTGTACATTCCCCCCACAAGTGTGGATGGTTGCATGCCCGGTTCAACTGTGGTTAACACCATAAACAAGGTTAACTTCGCTTAGCTTAGCTATCCACTCTACTTCCAAAGCTGAAGCGTGCACATATTCAGCTACATTAATAGAGATTAATTGGAAGTGACGTGGATGAGCAATCAATACCCTGAAATCCTCGATTTGTAGTCTGAATGGTTTTGAGCTTTGTTTTCAAACTTCATCAAGTGTGTGTGTGTGTTGTCTGTATAGAATCAGGCACGCGGGCACCATGAACCGAAAGCGTGTGCCATGTTTACGGGAGAAAGATGATTGATCAAAGTGCGGATCCAACCCACCCGGCGTTAGTGTCAGACGCCGAGGTTCAGTTGTTTTGTTCTCATTTAAAAATAATCACGATCATAACTGTACCACGATTGCGATGGCGCTTAAAGCCGACCGTGGTTCGCGTCCGCATTTGTTTCGCTTTACTTTAATTGCATAGCGCAGTGCGTTATCCCGCGGCCGAAGCAGGAAAGTAAAAAGGCAAAGCTTAAAGTGCATTGGGAGATTGCAAGCGGTAGGCATTTTATTTCGCTTGTCAGCCTGCACGTTCGTGTCCTGTTCGCTGCAAGCCGATGGTGCATGAACATAATTCTTTTCCATCCCGGGAGCAGCAGGCCTGCTCTCGGAGTCGGGTTTGTTGATTTGTGCGAAAGGTTGTGCACTCAGGCACGATGTTGTCTATTGCGCCTTGCTGGTCTAGACTGGTGGCGCAAGATAAGGAAACAAATGTTGTCTATTACTGGGATGAGGTTATGTTCTGTGACCAGTCTAGCCAACGCGTGATAGCGCTTGGTTAAAACGGTTATTGTAGCTTTGCTCCGTAGAAAGGCAGACGATTGGAGTAATTAGCGTTTTGCGTCGTTTTCATCTGCCCACGCCGATTGGCAGTGATTCACCCCGTGTCCAAAGTTATCTGTGCTCATGATTCGACCGGGTTGGAAAGGGTATTGTAAATATTTTTATTTATAAAGTGATGCATAAGAATTATCAACTGTATTTAACATGAAGTGATAATGATGGAATCTATCAGTGGCATTTGATAATGTGTTCCTTCATAATGCAGCAGAAACGTAGAAGATTCCTCGCAATCATTTACAATGGTTTGTATATTTAATTCAACTATACTAGACACGAAATATGAACCAGTTTGAATGAAATGATTATTACTGATAGCCAAGTGGCGCCGAAATATAGTTTCATTGTAGCATGATCAAGTGACTTGATAATGTCTAAATATTTTTGAAAAACATTTCTATTTTCGTCCGGAACAGAGATTTTTGTTATCAGCGCCAAAACGTAAAGCTTGAAGGAATTCGTGTGACTAGTCCGCAAATATTTCTCAGTAGTAATTAGCAACATTCTTTACATAGTTTACACTGGAAGAATCGATCTCATGATTGTATTCATCTATAAGAATTTGTTACAGAATAGATTGCGAGGTTATCGGTAACATCATTAAAATACTGGCGCCGTTTGTAACCGTGTTCTACGTTTGCTGGATGAAAAGCGTTACGAAGGTAACGCATAGTCATGCTCAAATACGCCGTGCATTGAATTGCATACTGTTAGGCGTAAACATAATTGAACGAATGCGCTATAATCGATTGAAAGAAAATTATATTGGTACAAAATGGGGTTTACAACTGTGTATGTTTAATTTTGTTAAGAATTTTCATTGGTTTATTTTGATTAAGTAGCATGAGCCAATTACTTAAATAATCTTTACCAAAATAAATCATATCATAAACTGAATTTAGTGTATTAAAATTTATAACATATTCAAACTGACTACATAACGTAAACCTATATGATAAAGTTTTGTTTCAACGACTGATTTTGTCCCGTTACATGTATCCATTCCTTACTAATAAACTGTTTTCCAATTTTTTCTTCTCTCTCCATGACGTTTGCGTCCCATATGTTACTCTGCATCACTTCGTTACACATACTAATTCATAATCATCGTGCGGTCCACACACCACCACACCACTCCGAATCACTATTTGGGAATGTTTTCGTTCTGTATGTCTGATGCTTGTTATGTTTTGTGTGCGGTCCTGTACTGGCATTGGTCGATGCCGCCCCACACTGCTACTTGCAACGGGCTGAATTTGGTGTGCCGTACAAACGACAGGAAACGAAAGTGGAAACCGATGCGGCCGAAAATGAAAAGGACTCCACAACAGAAAAGACCAACAAAGAGGGCGGTGATGGTGGTGGCGGCGACACCAGTGTGGCCACCGTTTCTCCAACCTCGGAAGGCGAATCGGATGCGAATAATAAAACGCTCGAAAACGGTAGCAACGATGAATCACTAAACGATAGCAAAGCGCCAGCAGCAGATGAGGCCAACAAGAAGCCGAAGAAGCCGAAGAAGAAGTGGTCCTTCCGTAGTCTGTCTTTCAGCAAAAAGGACAAACAGAAACCGGCCAAAAAGGAGAAGGACGAGGAGCGGGTTAATGGCGAATGCGAGAAAGTTCCCGAGGAGGTAAGTGATGTCTTGTAACAAACGTGTAACTGTCCGGGATGAACTAACTCTGGGAAGCAACCTAGTGTGTATTTTTCGTGGTTTATTTAATGTGATTTTTTGTGGTTGAAACTGTTGCAAGAATTAATCATGTTATGCAATTTTGGTTGCGCGTTTCGTTCAGCGTAACAAAATGTCATCGTACAATGATCGACTCTGTATATTTCCTAAAATCTAGTTAAAATCCAGCATCTTTTTGCGATTATGGTATATTTTTTAATCTTACACATAGTTTGTATAATGTAATGTTTCTTTTGAAACGAAGTGTAGTCCATCCGACCAAATCGGTTTTTTTCATTTCACGCGTTGTCAACGCCATCCCTACCATCATCATTTAGCGTTGATGTGGATGATCATGCCACAAGTGATAGACGCGCATTTATAATACGGTGGAATGAATTGGCAAAAATCCAATTTTTGAGTAGTCCAACAAAGTTGTTGAGTACTGGTGTTTTGCTTATGTTATACAACTACAGTTAACATTAGTGGCTTGTTGTATTCTTATATAGTTTTTTTTTTAAATAAAAATTTTAATGTTTTGATATTATTTGTACTTCCTACCTCGATACGAGGTTAGACACTTGCTATTTCTTGCACGAGTGCTATCGAATAAATCATATTTACATTATATCCAACAGAAGGCATTCTTATTGGTTGGTAAACAACTACGATCATAGCAGTAGTATATGACCCTTCCCTATTCCGTTCATCGGTTGTCGTCAACCAACGCAAAATACCATGGCAAAGAAGTTCAGTGTCAAGAATGTTTTTCTTCCCGCACGAAATGGGAGGTAAATATTATGCCGGGGCACATGTGTGTGGCGCTGTCGCTTTTTCAAACGACATCGTTTCAATGAGCGCCAATGTGTATGCTGTTTTCACTTTTCTTCTTGCCATTCCCTTGTGGTTAGGTAGCTCGCGTTCCTGCATTTCAAGGATTTTAGACGAACAAAATGTTCGAGTGCTTTTTTTTTTAGTTCGAACGCAAAACATTAACCAAAGGTTGAATTTGAACGTTTTGTTGTGATCGTAACGAAAAAACTTTTTACGAAATCTTTAAACTCTTGAGATGAGATGTAATCTGTATATGAATGACGGTTGGTCAGAAATCGGATATCGCATCTTGGCTTATTTAACACACAAATGCAGAACGCATTAGAATGTTCTGTTGCAAGTCGGTCCAAATTGATCCGATTTTGAAAATTGCCCCAAAACAGTTCTAGTACCACAAGGCAATGTTGGAAATTGAAAAATGAAACTAGGCATAACGGAACGTTATCCTTGACCGCCAGTAAATTTATGATGATCACACAAAATCTGATCTTTTTCCGCACTGCTTGGTGATTAGCACCATCGCCTGGCTAATGCGCCATCTGCTATCGCCTTCCAAAATTCAATTTGTCCGTAAGTAGTTGAGCTGCTGTTGAGATTCTATTTTCGAAAATCGCGCATTGCACAAAACGCCGTGCGCGATAGCCGGGCATTGATGCACGAGAAAGCGGCACTAAACGGATGGATGGAAATTTCGGAAAACACATTTGCCCGGTGGTCCGACCGGAAAATGATAGACCAATAACCGTACGACGTTTTTGGTCGCGTGCGCGCACGGTCATTAAAAGTTTTACTATTGATCGACAAGTTTCTGGCGATGTGTGCGTGTGTTTTTTTTCTTGATTCTTTTACATGTTTGTTTCCCAACTATATTTTCGACATGAGGTCAAAATCGTAAACAGTTTTTTTAAACTATTTTAATTATTAAAGACGCCTCATAAGGTTGTTGAAATTTGCATTTTGACGACGCGTACAATTTTAAAATGTTGTTGCTTTATCGATGAGAACTTACGCTTCATAACGCTACACTATTCTGTAAGGAACGCAGTATCTACATGGTTCATTATAACAGTAAAACACATATGCATACTCGAAATAAATAGTACGTAGTTTAGTCATTTTTTTTATTTTTTTATAAATTCAAGGTCATCAAATTGCGCAAAATCAGCTGTTGCAGAAACTAACGCTGCGCAGGTTTCTTTCGACGCCTGTCATAAGCACATGAGTATTCGTTAATCACATTTTACCATGTTTAAGTGTTGACAGATGAACGCTATCGTAATGAAGGAAGATTTTTCTATTCTTACAATTCATTTTTGTCATGTTTTTTCAACGATTCTTATAAAGTATGGTAATTTATTTAAATTAATAGTTGATTATTATTCAAATTTGACGAATATGGTAATGATTAAGGAAATATATTTCAAAGATTATATACTTTTAAAGTTTTAGTTATTTATAAGGAACGACTAGGCCATATTGCTACTTGTAAAGTTTTTTTTTTTCGTTCAGAAAAACTAGAAAGTATAGGGCGCGTAGCTAGATTTTTTTTCCGACAGCACCTGTGCGTAATAAATAAATGGATTAAATTGGAATGCATATCGAAATGAAAGCAAAACGAATGCATCTTAGTGTTAACCACATGTGGTGAGTGTAATATTGTCGACGCAATTAAATCGAATCTCTCTTCTGTGCACGAAACCAAATGTTTCTAGAACCATGTATCCAAAACGGGGGTGCATTTCATATCTAGAAATGTTAATTGTTCTTATCGTTCAATGTTATACCATGCAGTCAAGCACTACGATAACAAGGACGCATGATCTTTTTACACCTAGAGTTTACATTTACGACGTAGGGGTTACGAAATATGCCCTCTAGGGTTGTACAAGAGCTGGGTTTGGTTTTGCAAGTATTTAATTTTTGCAAATCAAATTTGGATCCTTTTAAATTCGAATTCAAGGGTGCTTTGTACGGCACGTAACGTATGGTGCGTGCCTCAGTTGTGTTAGTATTTGTATGGCCGTTTCGTTAAGAACTTGGTCGACGATGGATAAATATAAAATAGGGTTAGATACGAATCACTATGTTTGGGCGGAAGTAAACAGGACAGGAATGGCGAAAAATACTTGATGACTCAGTCCCAACATTAAACCCTCTCCTAAAGCAGAGTATTATATTAACCAAGCACTTGGCATGAAAACTGCATAAAGAGGGAACGAAAGTTAGGTGCTGTATACTCGAGTAAACAGTCAATTCAGTGGTATATTGTTGCTGTGTGTGAGTTTCAAATATGAGCGATAATGCAAGCAACCGAACGCAATGTGAAACATAATCCAAATCTTGTGTTTGTTCCATGTAACAAAGAAGATGGAGACAAATAGGTGACTAAATTGTAACAAAAAATATAAAATAAATTTCGTGTGGTGAAGACGGGATTGGAGTGGCTGCCATTGGGAAATGTTCATAACGAAATGACGTACGTCCCTATTCCCATCTGCTGTGTGTAATGAGACTTTTCGAATGCAGTTGGCATGAAAGCTGATGGTCTGGTCGATTGTAATATATTTTTCTTTTGCTGACGCATATTTATCCGTCGCCTAATTTAAGCAGCGGAAACTATGCGGATGGCGTTTCTTTCGTTTGTATCGCCCGGAACGAAGTAAACAAAAAGCAAATCCCGCATTTCGGGTACTACGTTTTGTTTATTTTAGAAAAAAATATCGCAAATTTGACAACGTCATTGCTGCTTTGTCCTTGTTCTCCAATATTAGAACACGGAGAAAATATGAGGAGGAAGGTGGATAGTGAACTGGGAGGTGGGGGGGTGGGAGATATTTTTGGAGTAATTGTATCATTGTTTCAGAATGAAATTGTGACAAAAAATTGCTTATTTTATTTTAGCTTACAAATGTGTCACTTATCGTAAATAAAATAATGCAATTTGTGCTAAATTTACGATTACGAATCAAAATTAAATTAATGAGTTTTTAACAATAAAATTAGCAAAATATACACAGCTGAAACTATACATGTGTATATTTCCAAGTTAGTTGAGTGGAACAATGTACAAATAAATCTTGCTTTATTATGCACCGTTTGCTATTGCAGTGCTATGCCGTTCGGTCCAAAATTAGTAACATTTCCTGGCTAGTTCGAGGAAGTCGTCCAAAAACCCACTCCATTTTTACTATTTAGGCAATCAACTTGTGTCATTTTCTTCTCCGTTTTTGTTCGTCGTAGGAGTTGACACGTATTAGGGAACATTGTGAGGACAGTAAGAGAACGTTATAGCTGATCAAGCTAAAGTAATATGTCGTGGTGTTTTACGATCAACCGATGCCTGCAACGACGAGGTTTCCTGCAGTGATGATGAATGAGAAAGATTATTCTTCATCTATCTCCAAACTAATGCTTTCACATATTGCATATTCTCAAATGAAGTTAGACATTATTTTCTCTTCATAGCCCAGAGATAGGTGACAGGGAGAAAAAAATTGTCTGTTGGTATGTCTTTAATATAGTAATACGGCTTGGCCGTCCTTTATGAATAAAAAAAGTCTTTAATACAAAGAGTTGATTAAATCTGGTAATCTCATTTGTTGTTAGAGATTTTGTCAGTTACAGCTAAATACGATGGATGTGCTCGTTGTAATAATATTCAATATGATTCTTTCTGGAGATAATTCTGTCAGGAATGAATAAATAACTTTAATAACATTATCAGGTCAGGACAGTTTCATGTTCTTGGAGAGATATTCAAATCCACCTTATTGACATGCTCCGTTCTATCCATACAACTGAGCCCATATCTCTACGCGTCAGCTTACAGAGTGCCGAATGGTCAACAAATTGCATTCATCTCGGGCGTTGTCGAACTGATTGTAGTCAACCCTAAGCATTGAATGAAAGATAGTGTTGGTATCTGAATACATCTCCCCATACAATATTCCTTAAGACCGTGTCAATGTACGTACTGGAACGTATATACGCTCGGTTGTAACGCTGCAACGCAATAGCTTTACGCCTGATTGATTTTAGTCATGGCTCTGCGAAAAGCTCTTATTTTATGCGTTGCTGCACTGCTTCATTTCGGAAGCCATAAACCATTCTCCTTCAATATCACCGTTTTCCGACGAGCTGCGATTGCATCGCTGCGTGGAATGTGTGTTGGTTACAGGTATCGCTTTACTTATCTTTTTTTAAGTTACTGCACTTGTTCAGCCTGTGCGTGGCTCAGAAAATTGTAACGTTTGTGAATCAGAGACTTGTGCGAAGCTTATTCATACCGATGGCTAGTGTCTATTTTCAGGCACATATAAATAGCAAAATATTTTAAAAATGACAGATTATACATTTGAAAGGGTTGTTCAACAACTGGTAGGAGCTCTATTTAGTAGGTTCGATAATCAAGCGTTCCTTTTGTTCAAAAATCATCTCCCACGTGTTTGTGTGCTTTACTTGCAGCAGACAAGTTTTATCTTTCCACCGTAAAAATGCCAGTGGAACTTTCACGCTCCAACTTATTGCGTAGTGCACGATGTTTAATTGAAAATGAAGAACATTTAAATATGGTTGTGTGTCCGGTCGTATGCCAACGTGTTCCGGTAGTGTCTGTGTTTTATGAACGCACGAAGAGAATGCCTGATTTATTGTTGATTTTTGCATCCCCCTTATTTCGCCTGGAGCATTTCTGATTTTCGTTCCAGTTTAATGATGGTGGGCGACAACCGTTTCCTTCGAACACATATCAACAAACAAGGAAATGGTTTGGCGTAAAGCCGCGAGCAGTACGCGGCACCGAAGGTGCAAAAGAAATGCTCTGGATAACGTTTTCCACTGCAGACCGATGCGAACTGGTGGCTTTTTCGTTTTGCTATGATTTCATCATTTATTATGTCTTGTTGTCTCGTGTGGGACGCAATACTTTTACCTTGAAATAATCTCATTAAGCCAGCTGCTAAGTGATTGGACGGTTTGCAGGGATTCATGAATTAAGTTCGCTGTAACATTATTCATTTACTTTGCTGTGTAAAATGTAACAATTCTTTTTCTTTAAATAATTCTGATGCGATGCAGTAGAACCTCATACAAAGAAGATGGCAAAAGAGAATAAAGAGAAGGATTTATCTCAAGTTCTTCGCATTAGTACTTTTGGCCTGTATGCATTGCTACGTTACGATCATCCCACACACGCAATGCTATTCAGTCAGATCGATTGTGCGAACATTGGGCCAAGTTTTTATCCCAACTCTTCGTACACCAACTATTCTTCTGCGCGTCGTTTTTCCATCGACTGAAACCTGCGCAAACTGAATGAACTGAAGCGAAATATCATCCAACCCTTCGAGTAGCCGGGTTTCCACCACCCACGTTCATCCGCCCGGATGCTGTAAAAAACCATTGACGTCCACTTGAGCTGGGATCTTTGGTGCGCCGGGAAAATGGGAAAGCGACGGTGGAGCAGCGCACGTACGATGGTTTCCTCATTGCAATTCTCGTTTTTTTCTTTTCTTCGGCGACACAGTGTGTGGTGTCACTTTTACTATTTTTCTTCCCTGCTCAAAGCGCTTCAGTAACTATCTGCTGCCATCCTTTGGAATGCATGGATGTGTGAGTGTGTGTTTGATGAAGGTGTTTGCGCTCCTATGTGTGGGTTCTTAAAATCGTTGTAGGATTATTAGCTCCGGCAAAAGCCGGTGGGGGAGACGGATCACCATCCATCCGTCGTTCGGCACACACGGGATGAAGTGGGCGGCGGCTGACAGTGTGCAATGGTATGTGGTATTTCCTAGGTCAGCTTTTTGTTGGATCTGTTAGTGAAACGGAGCTAGCGTATAGATTGTCTGCGAAGCACCAGAGTGCGTTAGGGGGGGTAAATGCGAAAGAAAGATATCGTGTGTGTATATGTCGCCGCGCATACATGTCTCCGAAAACGTCTAGTGCGCCGCTTGTTCGGCTCGAAGGAGGCGCACATGAGGGATATATAAATTAAAATGTATTGCGTTGCAATGGTTCAGTTTTAGCCAAAGCTTCTGCCGGGAACGGTCATTGTGCGAGAAAATATTGAAAACGCGCATTGTCCCTATCATATCGTTGTTTTAGATCTGTTTCTCAAATTGCGTCGATAGTTTGAAAGTTTGATTTGTGAGGAACAATACCGCGCAACAACGGAGACACTTCGATTTGGAAGTGCTATCTTCTAACGATTTTCAATTTGTAGTGCTTTGTGGCGTTGTATTTTCATTGAACATTTGGTTCAGTTTTCTTTGTTTTTGCAAAGAAAACTGTTGAAAGCTCAGCAAGATTTTACCAGCAATAGTGATCGTTTTAGTTGTTTGTCTACTGATCTTATACTTCATGATGGGTGGTGTTAAGGTGAATAACTCAAAATAAAAAAAACAGTGTTGTGTAGCAACATTCAACGAATGATTCGACCACAGACTATTGAGCTATTAGTGAAAATCCTTTACATTTTTCAAATATTACACACAATCTTGTGCCCTAGAATAGTGCGAAGTGGAATGGGAATGCGATCAAAATGCTTGTGCTAGTCTTGATCAAGTGATGTGTGATGATATGTGTTAATTTGTTTTTTTTTTTGTTATTTTGCACGAATTTCACTTCAGCCCACTGAGGATGCTGTTGCTGGTACCGCTGCTGTAGCTCAAGAAGCCGCTACCACTACTGTTGAGGCCGGTACAAGTGAAACGAAGGTTGAAACCGTTGTGACCGCTGCCCCCGAAGTTTCCACTGCCAGCGGAGCAACTACTGATGCTAATGCTGCTGCCCCAGCTTCTGATGTAACTACCACCACCACCGCTAGCGCTCCCGCCGTTGATACCACCAAAGTAGAAGAACCGGCGATCGAGGCGGTGGCCGTTGCGGTACAAGAATCTGTCGCTCCGACCGCTGTACCTGTGGCAGCAGCGGAAGTCAAGGAGGTAGCATCCGTGGTAGAAGAACCAACCGTCCCGATGGCACAAGAAGAGAAGCCGGAGCCAGAGACGACCACTACTGCTCCCGTCGCTGCCCCGGTTGACGAGAAAGTGGTTGAATCGGCCGCCGTTGAGGTAAACACTTCTTCTCCTACTACTAGTACTACTACCACTACCAGTAGCTCTGCTGTTAAGGTAGAAAACCAACCCGAATCGTCAGTAGAGAGCGAAGTTGCTGCTACTACTTCTACTACTCCTTCCAATACTACCAATCTCGAAAATAGTACTACTACTACTACTCCCATCACCCTGACCGACAATGTTGTTAGCGAATCAGAAAAAAATGTAGACGGTGGTGAAAGTACGCCTCCACCTCCACTACCCTCCATTCCTCCACCCTCTCAGGTGATGGTGTTCGTTGAGGCTTCGCTGTCACAGGTTACGAGTGACGCACCGTCGTTGGAAGAGAATCCGTCAGTGGTTTCGGATCCGTCTGAGGGCCAGACGAACGAAACCCAAGGCCCAACCGTCGTTGCCCCTGTTGAAAGTCCCCTCGAAGTAGTGGCACAGTCTGTTGAGAATTCTGGTGTAAACGTTGTGGGGGATGTCAGTCCACTCGGTACGTCATCTTCTTCTGTTGAAACTAAGGCGGTAGAGCCTGCAATTGTTGCCTCAGCCGCAGAGCAAATGCCGGCAGAACTGCCATCCGATGTGCTTCCGGAAGAGCAACCGAAGAACGTTGTTGAAGAATCAGTTTCTTCGGTAAAGGTCGCTGAGGTAACGGCAGCAGTTTTAGAAACTGCGGCCAAATCGGAACAACCTTTGGTGTCCGAAGATATGAAAGAGACGGTTTCAAAGGCGGTGGGAGAAATTCTTGAACAAGCGGTTGATAAAATTGAAAGTGGAGAGGTTCCAGTTAGTGATGCTGCACCCGTAGAACAAGTGATCGAAAAAGAGCCATCCGTTCAATTGACGACGGAACTCGCGGCAGTCCCGCTACCCGAAGTGGAAGCAATCGATGAAATCAGTAACAACATTGACGATCTGCCACCGCCTCCGCCGCCACCGGCCGTCGATGATGAGGAAACAGTCCCCGATTCTCTGCCATCGCCGCTGCCAACCATTGCTGCCGCTGTCCCGATGGAACTGGATACTGGCCTTTTGGGAACAACCGATGACCTAAAGCAACAGGATACTAGTGTGCTCTCGGTAGACATCTCTTCCCCTCTGCCACAAAACAGTCTCGAATCGCTTCCATCACCTCCGACTTTGTCACAGAGTGATGTCAGCTTGCCACCACCACCGGAGTCTCCCACGGCAGCCGCTATTCCTGAGCAGCCGGCCAATCCGGAAACTGTAGCAGAGTCTGCAGCTGTTCTACCGGCGCCTCCACCTGCACCATCATCTACGGGTGACGATCCTATCAGCTCTTCCATCCCATCCTCCCTTCCAGAAGCAGAAGTAGAAGTAGCTAAGCAGCATTCGGTTGATAGTCACGGTTTGGCAATGGCGGTGGACACGTCGGCGGCGGCGGAGGAGGAAGAGAAGCATACCGAAAACGAGCAACTGAAGGAATCGGTCACGGTCGCAGATGCAAGTAGTAGCGAAGAGAAGAAGGAAGAAAAGGTGGCAAGTGCAGTGGCGGAGGCAGCGCAACAGGACACATTGGCAGCCTCCAACGCGGCGACGGCAGAGACAGAAACAACCGCGGAGGCTCTAGTTGCGCCTCCGGTTGCCGTACCGGCAGAAGTAGAGGAAACTGTCGCGCAAAAGGTGAATAATCTTTCACACTCACTCTTCTTCTCTCTGTTAGCGAATCCACAACACTACTACTACAACTACAGCAACAGCCCATCTTACCATCCTACTCCCATGCCTAGGAACGAGAAGCAAACGTGAAGCAACCTTCGTTGCTGAATTGTTTGTTTAGATTGCTTTGTTTGATTGTTTGTTTGATTGTTTGTTTGTTTGTTTGTTTGTTTGTTTGACTGTTTGTCTGTTTTTCTTTTCCTTCCTTTTGCCTATCGAAACAAAACCGTGCGACATACACACTTTTACATACACACGTATACACGTTTGCATACAAATCATACACTCACACGTGTGAGCAGATTTCCTACAAGTTCAGTAACATGCCGATCGATGGTGGTCCAACGGAAAAGGAGAAAAAAATCGCCACTACCATCCAAGTGCAGTTAATTTTTAATTTTGTTTCTGTTCTTGTTTTCGTTGGCGCCATCTTTTCGATATCTGTTTGTTTTTCCTGTTTTCTTATGCTGTCCCTCTAGTTCTGTTACTTGATTTCGGTTCTGATCTTTTTTATGAAGTTATTTTTGTTTCGTTAATATTTGCTGCTTCACTTTCGTTGATGCCGTGTTATCGTTTGTGTTTTGTCAAACCTCCATTACGTGTGCATTATTATTATAATTATATTTCTAACAGTTTTACGATGTTTTCCTTTTTTTATTTATTTAACATTCATTAACAATATTATATGGTGCTGGTTTTAGAAATTATTGGAATTGGGATTTTTGTTTATTTATCATTCATATACGATGTCACATATGGCTACTTTTCATAAATCGGTTAGCTAAGCATAAGCTTAAATTATTTAGTTTATAGTTTCCAATATATTAAATGCTATTGACAATTTGTAGATATGAGGACACTTACCGTTGAAGATAGTGCAACATTGAATTCATAATAGAATTGAATGATTGCACGGTTTAGTTTGTGACAATAGGAAGGCATATATTCTGAGTTTTTGTTTTTCTACTGATAGTTGCCTCTATTGCTGAAGGGGGTAACCTTTTCAAAATGTTGTTCGTGTAAGTTTAACATATGTTTTAGTTTTTTTTTTTTTTGTTCTCTCCGCTGTATTCTTGTTTGTCTCCAGTCTGTCTGTCATAAAAAGTGAAGGATTACGATTAAAAGTAGTGTTAAATATCGTTCTCTTCATTTAAAACTAAAATTAACCGTACTGTTTTGTGTTGAATCTTTCGGTCTCGACGATTTGTGAATGCTGAAAATCTTGGATTTTTCATGTTTCTACCTTAATCTTGCTCTACATAACTGCGTTGGCACCGATCGCGTTTTCATATCAATCATCATTGAAAAAGAAAGAAAAACTAATCAAAAACGAAAAATATTACAAATGACTGCTTCTAAAATGATAATGAAACTGACGTGTATAAAATAACTATAAAACACGAAAAAAGTAAAAAAGGCAATAGTCACGCATCTATAGGGATTAAACGATTATTTATCTTTTATGACATTACTTATACCATCGTAGCTACATCATGTAATGTCGAACCTAGTTTTTTCTGGTCTATGCTTTAATCGCTATTACTAGCGTGTTTAGCATGTAGCGCACATTTCTTAGCTGCTTTCTGTTTGAGCTGTGTATCTTGAAGCACATATAGTTTTTAGTTAAACATTCATGTTGAACGGTGGAAGCATGTAACATACATTGTATTCGTCTCATCGTTCTCGAATAGTTTAGCTAGCCATCCTGCTGATGATAGCATACAATCATCAATTGCTCATCGTTTTGTGCATATGCATCACAAGAAAGGAAGGAAATATGTTTTTACAATGTTAATCGCATTCGCTGATCGTTTCACCGTGATCTTCACTAAATGTAAAAATTGTGGAAGCGCAAATGGAAGCGATCATGCAAATTACAGTCGCGTCCCCATTCTTTCATACTATTTTCTAAACTCACACCAGCGTGAACAATGGTTCGAATAGCGTGTTTACTAATATGTTAAAATGTATGGTTTTTGGTGTGTGCTTCAAATTATATTTGATTGTACAATTCAACTGCTCTGCGTCATGGTTCATCCATGAAATGATTGTATATATTTGTTAATATTTACACATGTTTTCGTTTTCTTTTTCTCTCTTTCTCTCTCTCTCTCTCTCTCTCTCTTCCTACCCACTTCTCTGTTCTGTTCACCACTTTCACTGTCGAAATTTCCAAATTTTTCCGCACCTGTCTTCAATTGCACGTGGCGCGTGTCGTCCTGTCACTCTTTCATCCTTTATGCCGCGCGTTCCTGCTCTTCGACCACACGATGGTACCATGCCACTGAATGCAATGCACCAGCAGCAGAATGGAAC
>AXCM01002070.1:0-32800 GCA_000473375.1 Anopheles culicifacies | reverse complement strand
CTGCCTGCGAAATGTTGCAGCACATTGACTCTTTTCTAGTTTTTTTTTGTGTTTATCGTTCTGTCGCTGCAACCAAATAAAATGGTGGTAATTTTTGTTTGAATAAATGGCTGTTTTCAGATGCAAAAAAACTGAAACGATCTCCAAGCAGTTAGTACACAGTTGGAATGCGTTTTCCACTGGACTTCTTCCCAGATTTTGAATGTTATGAGCATCGCAGATGTACGACCGTTGCTTTCCTCCGGCGAAAGGCGGACGTATTTTTCTATCGTTTAATCCTTTCACGGTTCTCATCCTTTCCTTTCAAACCTGAAACTTGGCGCGATCCGTAGGTAGCACACAGCATGCCCAACTACTCCGTCATGGTTGGACAATTTTCTGTGTTTTTTTTTTGCTGTTAACAATGGCAAATGGAGCTAGAGAATTCACGACTGCTTTGCGATCATTAGGCGAAGCTCTTCAGGGTTCCAGGTAGAGGAGATAATCTCCACTTTGGTACACATCACGTAAGGCTGTATGTTTGGCTGCTTTCTTCTTATTGCTTTTGCTGCTCAATCATGAGCATCGGTCCATCCATTGGAAGTTCGGATGTATTTCCAAATCAACATTAATCCCTGCTAACAGCCACCTGCAATTAAAGAATACCTTCGCACAGGCGGTTCTATTCCCAGCGTTCGCAACATACGTGGCGACGAAGCTTAAAATGAACTTTGAAATGGGCTGAAACTCGTTAAGCTGCAGGAGCCCGTCAGTGCCGGCCGTAAGGCTCTTACGTTTATTTCAGGACATTTGTTTACACGAAGCACGGGAAAAGTGTTGCCGTTACCTAATCGGGAAACAGGTCGGATTGGGAAAAAATGGGTTGCAGAAGATTAGAAAATAGAATTGTTATTTGCAGACTCATTGATTCCAACAATTTCTTGATGGCTCGCTGGAACAGCTGCAAACATACAATTCACTCAATTGAGCATGGAATTAGCACGTTTGATTTCAACACATTTATAATTTTGCACAACAAATTCGCATTGCAAATAATCTCATTTTTCTCCATACGTCCGATCCTTTCCTTGAGTTTCCCAAAACAATGCCATAGCAATCGAGATAGCAAACGATGGGCTACCAATAAGTCTCAGAAACAAGGCGTTACATCGAAATCAAACAGTAAGCTGCTCTTGGTTTCACCTAATTTACGACATCATTACATGGTAACAGCGCTAATAAAGTCATGCTTTTATACGATTATAAATCGCTTTTCTGCCAACGTTGACAAAAGCAATCCGCCTGGCAACGGCTGGCCGCAAACTTGGCACTCCCGTACGCTGCCGGCACGATTCCCTTTCCCACTGGGCGACAACTCACACTGGGTCAGGTTTCAATCGTTCATTTATGATCACAACTCATGCTATTCGTCTCGGGACGGTGCCGCTGCCTGGGCACACGAACCGCCTGCTGAAGGGCCCTCTCGTGTGACTGGTTTGTGTGTTTGGCGGGAAGAAAAATGTACCAACATTCGTTTGGATTACGCTGTCATCACGTCCGGCTATACGCAGCACCGTGGAACTCAGGCGTAACGAAACTGTACTGTCCTGCATTCGAAACACCTTTTTCCGCCCACACCATTTGGGGCTGGGGAATCGTCATCTGATCATGGTGATGGTAACGTTTGCAGGTGTGAAAAGAGTTAACTGGCAACTGGGAAGTGGTAATATACCCACCGTGCACGCCACGATGTTCTGCTGGAATGACATCGTAAAGCGATAACACGCAATCCGCTCCTTTGCAAACACGACAACAAGTGAAAGGAGTATCCATCAACCACCACATTAACTTCCATATAATCATAAGCATCTGCAAGTGATTAAATGATGAAGTGATAATTCTACCCGTCAAAGTTGATCCAGATAAACGAAGGGAAATGTACTTCAATACACGGATCAGCTTCACTGACTGAACGACTGAATGTTAAAAGAAGATACTAAGCAGTAACAATTTTATATATTTGTTTCATGTTAGCATAAGATATTGACCAAGCAATTATAACCCATCGTATGCTGCTCTAGAAAAAGACATTCCCAAATCAGATTTGTAGGTTTTTAATTGCCACAAACGAATCAATTCTTTCTCCTTTCTATGATAAATATCGTAGGAAAGAATGTCTTCAGCTATACCTATTCGTTTTTCCTTCCGGTTCATCTGTTCCGGTTAGAAACGAAACGAACCATTTCAAAAAACCTAACGGTCTCATTTGTCTCAGCCATATATTCCCGCCGCATGGCGGAGGCTTTCCAATAGGGTCGCGATGATGTTAGTTGAGCGGATAGTTTCCTTTTGCTGACACATAAATTGCGTAAATACTGTCATTAAGACCCCTTTTCCAGCCATTCTTTTCAGCGTCATTTCCACTCGTGTAGGGTAACTGTGCAGGATAGTCTCACGAACCTGGTAATTATAGCTAAGGTCGCAAGTGATTAACGTGGCTAACCATCTGCTGCTTTTGAAAATTCACTAAAGTTATCACATGCGAGATTCCGAACATTTTGAGGTGAAAAGCTCACAAACGTTACATTTTATGCTAAATTCTGTAACCTCAAACGGTCGATCTAACATCACTAAATGACTCAATCCTGTTGCTCTGGAAATTTAATGGGAACCACCACCCATGGGTGCTGACTCAGTTTTTGTTGACCAGTGATTGTTGTGCTTTATCGACAGGCCTATTTTAATATGCTGTATTATCACCCTTGATTATGTGTTTGTTTTGATCGTCTGAGAACATGTTTCGTGTAAACAAGAGCTCATAAGTTCAAATATGGAACGTTCTATACCACACACTTAAAGCTTCGGACCCTTGTGCAAAGAACGCTACAAGACTTGCATCATCTCAAAGTCATTCTGATAAAATGTAAAAAAAATAATAGCCACTGGCCGTCACTCGGAGACTGCTCGTGAACAGTCTAGCTTTGATAACGCTACCGAGCAGTCGAGATCACTAATCTTACCATGCAGCTCAAGCATCTGCTTTGGTTGATCGGAGTACTGTACATTTGCTCGGGGCAGTACGTTGTACGGGCTCAGATACAACCCAAGTGCAAAGAAGCCGTGCGGTAAGTAATATTTCGTTGAAAGTTGTAGATTTAATAAAGCCACCAAAACTTTCATACAATGAACGGACACAGGGAGTACGCTCCGAAGTCAAGCATCAATTACGAGACTGGTTACGTTAGCTGCGGAGGATGGAATAACCGACAAGTTTCATATTACTGTGCCAAAACGACTTGCTCGGTAAGTGACACTGGAGAAGTAAAAATCTCTGCTTACATTGAGTGAGCTCCACATCCTTCTAATTGCCCTTTTCCCAACAGCTGCAGTACACAACATCATACCGAATGGTTTGCTGTTCCGGCTACTATAACAATACCGTTGGCTTATGCGTTCCGATCTGCGATGCGCCCTGTGTAAATGGCTACTGTGCAGAGCCTCAAAAGTGCAAATGCTTGGAGGGCTATACGATGGTCAGTGGCGTTTGTAAGCCCACATGCAGCAACTGCCAGAATGGGACCTGCGTCGCCCCAAACCAGTGCATCTGCAACAAGGGCTTTGAGCGCAGCAATGGCGGTACATGCGTGCCAAAGTGCACCGGAATCTGTCTGAATGGGATCTGCAGTGCGAACGGGGAGTGTAACTGTGCGGAAGGGTATTTCAAAAGCAACGCAATCGCGGATATTGACGGGCTCGGGAATGCAACACTATGTGTAGCGAGCTGCGATAAGCCTTGTCAGAATGGACAGTGTGTCGGACGCAATCGATGCCAATGTCGCGATGGCTTTCAGCCTTCAGACGATCCGTTTCGATGTGAACCGATCTGTACGACCGATTGTACGAATGGCGTGTGCACGGCCCCGAATATCTGCGAGTGCAATGAAGGTTACGAGTACGATGTGGATCGTTGTGTGCCAGTTTGCCATCCAACATGTTACAAGGGTGCCTGTGTGCAGACAAATGTGTGTGAATGCTACGAAGGATACCAGAAAATGGATGGTTCCGATACTTTTTGTACTCCATCATGTAATCCCCCGTGCGAAAATGGTTACTGCGATGAACCGAACGAGTGTTCGTGTTATGTTGGTTACGCACGTTCATCGCTTTACGCACACCGGTGTGATCCGATCTGTGATTCTAAGTACGTTAACGAAGAGAATGGTATCTGCGTAGCACCGAATGTGGTGCAATGCAAGGAAAACTATCATCTAACGCTTCTGCCTCAAAGTAACGTTACGGGATGTGAACAGAACTGCAATCCAGTGTGTGTCAATGGTCGCTGTTTGGGAGGAACCCGGTGTGAGTGTCATGAAGGATACGTCGCACAGAAGGATCTCCCTAACATATGTTTGCCGGTATGCGATCCACCCTGCGAGAAGGCCCAATGCATTGCTCCCAATGTGTGCGAATGTCACGAAGGACATGAAAAAAATGAAACACACCGTTGTGATCCGGTCTGCAACCCGGCAGTAGTGGACTGTACCAATGGCCGTTGTACAGCGGTGAATGTTTGCATCTGTGATGAAGGATACACACTCCAGGTTGGTGAAGATACGGTAGCCCGATGCGTTCCTGTGTGTATTCCACCGTGTAGCTTTGCAACATGCGCCAAACCTTACGAATGCCAATGCTGGAAGGGATACAGTGAGTCTTCAACTGCGCCTTCGTTTTGTGATCCTGTTTGTGAGGATGGCTGTGAAAATGGAACCTGTGTTGCACCGGACACGTGTCAATGTCTCCATGGACATGTGCCCGTCAGTGCGAGCGTTTGCATTCCTTACTGTGATCCTGAGGTGGTAGATTGTGCAATCGGAGGTAGTTGTATCGGACCGAACGTATGTGAATGCTTGGAAGGATACGAGCTGGAAAGTACTGTTCTACCGGATCGATGTATTCCACAGTGTTTCGATCTGGTCGACAATGCCGAATGCTTCTCGCCGAACCAGACTCGTTGTGTGGCAGGATATGAAGCGGTCTTTGATGAGGATGTGCTCCAGGAATGTGTTCCTATCTGCGAACAAGAGTGTGAGAATGGCACCTGCATCAGCCCTAATCAGTGCTCTTGCTTCGAAGGATATACTGCAGGATATAATGAGACGTGTACTTCCATCTGCGAGCGTGATTGTGAAGGACACAGTGGTGTTTGTGTTGAGAATCTGTGCCAATGCTTCGACGGCTACAGTAATCTGGTCAATGCATACACTTGTGCGCCTGTCTGCAAAGGCTGTGAACATGGTAGCTGTCTAATGCCCGATGAGTGCTCTTGCTTTGATGGCTATGAGATGAGCAACCAGACAGACGCATGCGAACCTATCTGCAGTAATTGCACAGAGGAGATGTACTGCAAATCGCCTGACGTATGTGCATGCTACGGAAACAAGAGTCTTATAGTGGACGAGGAGAACAATATGCTTTGTTTGGCGACGGCTGAATCGATATCACAGCTGGACAATAACATGATTATATGGGCCATATGTGGAACACTAGGTGGAGTAGCAATACTGTCCAGTATTGCATACATCATGAACAAAAGATATTCCGGCTCCTTTGATACTACAGGTATGTCAACCTGCTCGCACAAAATACTTTAATTAATCATTGTTTCTTTTCTTTTCCATTACAGTAAGAATGAGCGATATCAAACATATTAATTGATCGATCGATAAAGATCGTCCAAAAATGGGCATGTTTTTTGTTGTTGTTTGTTTATTGTTTTACATACTCTTCATTGGCATACTGAACTACGAGCCTAGCTTCAAACTGTAATCCATTTTATAACCCTTCCATACTCTCCGTGCGTCCTTTGTCCTTTGTGAGGGTGGTTGGATGAGAAAAAAACAGCACTTGAAAGCATACTTCTCAGTGCTCTGATTGCAAAGCAATTCTAACGCCGCATAATTTCACGTCGAGACAGCAGCAGCAAAAAGTCAATGAATAAATGTTATTTATAGCCTGTCACGATATATGACTTTGGTAGCAGCAAACCCACCCAACACACCCCAAAAACTTCAGACGGGCGAGAGACGAACGTTATGCCGCGACAACCATGAGTTATATGATAACACCAAGGCAACCATTCCGTTCCTGTTGGGAGACTAGCATGGGACGACGATGGCGGACCAACGTTCCTAGACCACCGATTGGGCCAGTTTCCGTGCAGTACCGTGTACCCCTTTCTGTTTTTGGAAACGGAAAAAAAGCCCATAAAAACAAGAAGTGAATACCACAAAACGCTCTGTAAATTATTGCTCAATAATAAATATTTTTCTACGAATATATTCCGTTTTCTTCCATACGTGCATGCTGCCGCCGGTGGTTATAGATGTCATCTATGCAGACGAATGGGGTCCTCCCATTCCCAACCGATAGGTAAGGTATGCAAAATGGTTGCTTCAACAGGATATCCGCGGTTTCCCATCGAGACTTTGGTGTGTTCTATTATTGCCATCTACTGGAAGTGGGAGTCATGGCAAGCACCGAACACGCAAACTTCAATGAGTTGTGCATTGAAATTATTCAAATTGCCATTAAATGATATACTTCCGTGCCCGCTACCCGCAGACATAAAAAAAGGGTACCAATCGATGGAAAACATCAATTCGAACCGTTTAAATTGGGACTTGGACACAAAGTTTCCGTAAAGCTTAGGCAAAAGCTCACCCCAAGTAGTGAGTGCAATAAATAACTCAACTCCAAAGACGAAACACCAACGAGCTAGAAAATCATCATCACGCAAGCTGTGAAACACGGCTATTTAACACATTGATTAATCATTTGTAGGAACCAACTATTAATCATCTTCTTGTGATAGGTGAATCAAAACGGACTTCGATAAAGGCGCCTAAATCAAAAGCAGCTATGTTTGGTACGAAAACAATTTAACTCGTAAGTTGCTCGGTGCTCCTCGGAGCTACATGTGGTTCAAGCGATCTGTGCGTTGTGGGTTGTGTGGGTAGTGAGAGGAGTAAGGACAACATTAAACCCACTTCAAATCGAAACCAGCACCCCAATCACCAGCTCCTACTGAGGGTTATAAATGTGTTGATGCGATCAATTGACAGGTAAATTTGGGAATGATATATTTCCCAACTAGTCGATCGAAATGGTTGGAATTAATAAACTGGTGCAACGCCACATCGAAGTTGCCTTGGGAAAGCTTCTACTCAAAACATTTTCATACATTCGCACTGCACTGATTGCGATTCTAAACACACCAAACTTTTATTGTTGCCTCTCTATGGGTGCCAAAGTGTAATCAACTGTAGCTTAAATCTTCACCTTCTGGCGCAAACGCGCCTAATGAAGCTATTTTATGAGCCGCTACTACTACCGACACAACAAACAGTGTCGAGTGTCGAGAGTGTACGCTATAGTTGCGGGGTCGCTCATAAATTAGCATTAATATTGCTAAGCTGCGAGTGTCGTATTTTTGCCATTTCCGCAAACTGCCATTTGCTTCCCGTCAACCAGCGCCAGCGTTTCATTTTTATTTCGCGTGGAAAATGTTTTTCCGCCAACAATCGACGCAATCCATTGGTCACGGGCACGGTTTACGGGTCTCTCTCTCTTGGGTGTTTTTTTTTTCGTTTTCATTCCTAAAGGGCGCTTTGCTAACAAATGTGGTGGGCAGTGATAGAACACGGCTATAGTTTGCGCATAACGAAACTGAGCGTTACATTAGCTTGTTTTTTTTTTGCTTTGGTCTCTTAACCACAGTCTTGGTCTTGTTCGTCTTATCGAATCGGTGTCGCCGGGTGATTGTGTGGGTGGTGGTTAAGGAAACCACCCAGCAAACTCGGTACGACAACACAGTTGACGTCATGTTACTAAGTAAATCCCCAGACCACGGAAAGGTTAACGAGAGCAGCTAGGAGACAGCTGTGGCGCGGGCCCTCCAACGTGTCCGGTAGGTTCGGTGAGCAGCTTTTGACAGCGGAAAGCGATACGGTATTGCATGTATGCATGAAATGGAGTGATTATTACATTTTGCTTTCAAACTAAAACCAACCTACCCCGTCCTACTCGTCTGGATTGGCAATTTCTTTGGCAGTTTTTCTCGAGCAATTTGTGTGCTCTAATAACTCACCTTAATGCGAACCGTCATACAAATGGCTTTATTTTCCGTCAGCATGCTAACGCCGGAACAGTCGCGACCACCTAGCTTGTGAATGCGTACGTTTGTGTGTGTGTGTGTGGAAAATGGGAGAATTTTGGGCTGGCTCGATAGCCATCAGCAAGCCATAGCACGATAAGAAGCTGATGCTGAGAACGGAATGACAAATGATGCCCGATTATGACACCAGTACAATCTTCTAACGATGTCATTTGCGCTTCGAACACTGACAGGGTTGATTATTTCGTCAAAAGTTAGCATAATTTGTGATTAAGTATGTGTGCTTTCTTTTTCCTGCCCCAAACTCATTATCGCTACGCCAATTTGCATCGTCTAAACAACATGTTTGTTTGACGTTGTGAAATGACGAATAATTTTATAAAACTTGATTTGTAGTTAGTTTCCCTTCAGGTCAACGCATGTGTCACGCACTTGAGGTGTAATTAATCGAAAAATAAACAGCGTCACTCAAACAAACGAACAATCTACAACCGATTTTTCATAACATTTAGGATCATGTGGAATTATCTAATAAAAATCCATCATCAAAAACCAAATGTTGCGGTAGGTTAAATTTACCAAAAATCACCCTCAGCTTTGTTGTGTTGTTGGGAGGGCAACACCAATGTGCAAAAGAAAAAGGTTCGCGTGTCCACTCAGCTTTTTCCCGTAACATTTTGATATGACACAAATAACGAAAGCCAACGAGCTTTGGCTTCCCCCCGAGGGTACAATTATGACGTTTTCATGTTTCATTTCTTCCCGGTGCAGAAAAACTAAATTTATGCAGCGTTAGGATTTCGGGGCAGCTCGGGGATTCTACTAGAAACGCGCACCGGGTATTGTCTTTGGCCGTATTCCCCGCGCTGTCACACTTAAAAGCCTCCTGTTGGCTGACATTGACGAAGGTTTTTTCGCCGGTGTTTTCCGGCCGGATCGATTATGCTACCCGCAAGGTGGCGCCGTACGACGCGTGCCCTGGTAGGGCTCCTGACGTGTGAAGTGTTTCCGGGAATTAGGATAAACGGTTGAAATCTAAATAATTGAAACTTTCCGAAAAGTTTTGTCCAGTGAAAAGCTGATATGAAGCTGCTGTACTTTGGCCGGAAAAGTTTTGCTCTGCCCGGTAAGCTTGCTATCATCGACAAAGCATAACACAACATTGGTACGATTTTAATTGTTGAAACATGTCAGCTACCTACCAGTTTGCGGTTTTGTAGAATCATTATTTTTCGATACACACTGCCCAAAACCATATCTTGCCACAGGAAGACTCTCACACCGTTCGTCGCTAGGTCCGAATCGTAATCAAAATTTCCTGAGGACAGACGAAATTTAACACATCATCACATAATTCATCTTGCAGCCCTCCCATTACATCCTTACAAATAGCGAATGTCCGAAAATGTCCGGATACGGTTTAAGACGGGCTGGCCAAAGGAGACCCGATACCTGCCAAACACACGGCGGCACTTGATTCCGTACGTGTTGTTGCCCGTGTCTTTCGTCGGGATCGCCTACTCTGTAATTAATAATATATTTCCTGTCCCACTCTCGGGGAAGGGTCGGGCAGAACCCCGAAGCGCCTTCTATTCATGATCACGACGCCGCCAGTAGAATGTGCAAATTATAGGCTTTTTCACTTGTCGAGAGGACGGAAAGCGTTCCTGGCCAAGCAGGAAGAATATCCCTCATCTTGATCGTGACCGAAACGAAGACGCCGGCTCAGCTGCAGTATACACCTTTAACAATATGCTTACGAGGTTGGTGGTGTTTTTTGTTCGGTTTTGCTCCATTTATCCGTCCATGCGGTTCAACGCAAACGCTTGTTAAAGTGCGTTTGTGCTTGCATCTAGCGCGTTCCGGCCAGGAAGATGAAACAAAAGGCAATCGTACAGGAAGCAAAAACGCTGGTTCGTGGGCAGGATTCAACGATGGGAAAGAGAATTTGTCTTGCTGGTCTCTTCCTGGCAGACGCTTTTGTTTGATCATTCCGAGACCGGCGAAACGATAGGACGCGCCAATCCCGCAAAACCCCGGAATAAAAGTGAAAACGATGCCCGAAAGAGATTCTTCTTCGTTCGCTTTTGTTCAGTGACATAAGAAATTGATATCCATGTTTTTAGCATAATGTATGATGTAAGACACATTCGCACATACTGGTCAGTGAGTGATTCAAATGTATGTCTACCAATCTAAATCAATATTAATATTAAACGTTTAACATTTCAAGAACACTCCAACACAGTCAACGTTGTTCCTGTAGAATTACCTCACATCATTCTGATCCTTGATACAAAATGGGACCAAAGCTAAT
Source organism: Anopheles culicifacies (assembly GCA_000473375.1). Taxonomy (NCBI): domain Eukaryota; kingdom Metazoa; phylum Arthropoda; class Insecta; order Diptera; family Culicidae; genus Anopheles; species Anopheles culicifacies. Next base: position 22,331 of record AXCM01002070.1, on the reverse strand, counting down.
AGAATGCTAATCCCACATGTTATTTTTCTTTATCCTCATACCCGACACGGGGATGTCCATCATGGTCCTTAGGGAAGCTACCACAATGACCAAGCATAAGTCACACATTAACACAAGATCGCTAATCAGGATCCTAAATCCTGCGAGATTGTTTGTCACCACACAAATGTGATAAAAAGATAATGGTCTTGATGGATGGTGCCGCCATAAAGACGGTACTCGTGACTCGTGCCCTAAGCTCGGAACATCCGCGACACACCCATCCGTAACTGGCGCTTGTGCTAACGCATCAGATTACTGCTGATATGTGGAAAAAAACAGTGGCAACCAATCGTTAATTGTTGGTAAATATATCAACAAATCATTCACCTTAATAGCGCTGTAGTTTATTGTGGTCAATACTGCACCATACGCGCTTGGCACCTCGTAACGTGCAATGGCAGGCAGGGTCCGTAATGAGCCGTAGCTACAGGCCGCAGCAAACAGCGTTGTAATGACCCCTTGAAAAAGAATCACTCACAGGGAAAACTAGGCGGCGTGTTTCATCCGAATGCGCGTACACCATTGTCCATTAATGTCGAACCACTCCCTACAGTCTTAATGGTTGGGACCGGTGCTAGAGCCTTTACCGTGGGAGGCACCTACCTATTGCCAACCGGAAGGATAGTTATCCTATTACAACATCCCGGAACTACACCTACAGGAAACGAACGCATCGTCAGTTGGCAACTCCAAGCGAATGATTCACGTGACCGATGCAGAGCAGATAATTTATATGAGCGGCAGAAGTCGTTCTCGATGAGTCTGTCGCACCCAGTGAGGTTGCCAGCCCTGTCTGTGCAGGTTTTCGCACGCTGCAGTACTGTCAAGCACGAGTGAAAGTAGCGAGCAAGGAAAAAAATTAATTTATAACTGAAATAAAGTGGTTTTTCATTACCATCTTACGGTCGCCCGGAGGCGATCGGTGCGCTTCGAGTGCGAGTGCGAAACTAAGTCCAGAAGCGGATTCTCGCAACGAACGAAGGAGTTATGAGCGCGTCTATAAATTATTCTATCCTCCGGCCCGCGGTTTCAAGACATACTGGCGGGAGTGTGTGAGTGCGTTTGCGTAATTGTGTACCAACGGCAGGACGAACATGTTTTTCTTGTGGAGAGTTACATAGCAGGAGCTGTTTTTTTTTTCTTGTGCTTTCTATTTAGCTATCTACTGCAATGTTTCCACTCCTGTTCGAAGGCACTTGAGCGAAGAAGTTGGTCCCAGTGCGTCATGGTTGCACACCCGATCGTTCTAACGCGATGGATTGCACTTCAAGACGCCAATGGAGCGTTCCGGAACGCAAACCTCCCTCCCATAAGCTAGAACACAATGCAATAGGTTATGGCCATATGTAAATGAAAGGTTCGCCGGAAAGTTTGATTACTTTATGACAGCACAAGCGTAACTTTGCTAACTCGACCAAACCAAACCAAAGGGAGGTAAATTAGGTGGCGTAAATATTTACGATACCCAACAGCGCGCGACTGAATTATCGTAGCCTTTATGATCCTCTTCTCACATTCACGAGGGGCGCTAATTTCCCTTCGGTGCATTTGGGGTTGATGTTGTGGTTCCGCCATTTATTGCCCACCTTGCGTTTTATACAAATTAACCATCCGGCAGGCATTAGCGACTGTCAGGAAGTAAATTTCGGTTGATGGAGCTTTTATCAAAGCAAGGAGGTAGCTGCTCTTGAAGGAAGATTATTTTATTTACATTGCTCCATAAAAAAAGTACAGCTGCTCGAACGTGCACGCGTACAAATTGCGTAAAATTCAAACCAACACACACACACCTTTAGCCCAATTGCTAGAATCCTTTCGTATGCTGCACAAATAAATATTATTGTCAAGATTTCCACCGAGGGCACGATTCGATGGCCATAAACTAACTAAATGTACTGGCTTGCCGAGCTCAACTGGTTGCCAGTTTATGGTACTTTAAATTACTTCACTGGCTTAACTGGGACCTCAAGGAGCAACGAGATTTCGGTTTTCCGACCTAAGCACTCAGCAAGCGCGCGGCAGAAACACGGAAAAGCTCAAACATAAGAATGCAATTTTATGTTGGGACTTGCACCGGAAGGCGAACGAAATTTTCCGATCCGACTTGTTAAGAACATAAAAAAAATGGTGCTTGACTACGGTGAAAAGTGACTGCCGTGGGAAAGGTGCGGCTCACGCATTCCACCTGCTGGCACGTATTGTCGTAAATCGATGCATATACACGTACACGGGTTACGTACCTTGGCACGTGGATCGGAATGTGCAGCGCAACATTGGGAACCTGTGTTTTCACATAAATTCAATAAACTACAAGCGCGTTACCATTCGACTCTGGCCCTCCTTCCTTGCCTTTCAAACTTCAGGTTTCAGCCCGCCACGTGGTCAGAAATCGCGAGCAAAACGTCGTCCCGGCGTTAACGTAAACCGGTACGTTTTGAGCATGCAATGCATCGACAGCCCCACTGTTGCGCGCCCTTGCACTTAGCGCTCTCGCTCTCACGTACGCGCATCCACTAAACACGTTATTATAACACCCTCAGAATCCAGTAATTTATGGTCCTGGGGTTCATCTGCAAACCGCCAAAACGGCAGCCATACCGATGGAGAGACTATAGGTGGTCTTCCCATCCGAGCGTACCCGGCCACGGCCACAAACCACGTAACGTTCGCAAAGCTTCGGAAAAGCCATTGCGATGGGAATGGCCCTTCCGCCGCATAACGGTTGCATGCAATCAGCTCTCGGATACTACGAGACACATATCCCACACACATGTATAGGCAACCCTTCTTCATTGGCAAGGAAATGGAACACCCACACCGTGCATTCCGGCTCCCTATCTGTTTCCGTTTCTTTCACATGCAAATAGTTCGATTAACGGAACAATAGCCGGGGCCAATCGTTGTCGTTCGCTGCTCCGCTACGGTAGTTCATTTCGGTTGGGATATCGCAATCACTCTTTGCCTTTTGGTGTAGTTGTGTTCAATCCTTGCCCTATCATTTCAATAGTGACACCGTGATGCACAAAGAAAGAAGCAAAAGGGACTGTATTTAGACTTTTGTGCTCGACTTGTTGTAAGAAATTTATGGTGCACTGGGATGCGATGCAAAGAATGCGATTGAAATATGGTAAAGAAATTGTAATTTAAACTTTTGCTTCAAAGGATTTTCTAATTTATTACAATACTGTGTTCATGATGGAAGAATAAGGAAATTTAAAATATAGTTACAATTAATAGAAATAAAAGAAAACATAAAGCATAAAGCATGGAACATAAAAAGAATCGCTTGTAAACGCCAACAGGGTATGCAATCCGCAGCACATCACACCTTGCTTCGATCGCGCTTGCATTTCCCCTGTGCTTATGCAAGTGAATGGTTCTTTTCTTCGGGAGCTATGCAATTTGCAGCACACCTCATGCGCGTACTGTTTCAAACGTATTTAATCATACGCATAAGAATAGTATCCTTTCGACGATACATAAAATGCGTGTAAATAGCTTAGCAATAACTAATTCACAGCTAGTATCAATCACCAATTGGTTGGTTTGTTTATACAAACACATGCAATATATTTTAGCCAATAGCCAATTTCTCAACACCCGCCACCCCGGCGTGTGCTGGTTGTAGCCGCATAAATGAAGCACTCCGACGTGCCAACATTCACAGTTTTCGAGCTAATTTACATCACGTACACCGGATGTGCACGTGGATTATCAGGTCATGCAAAACAGAATGACTTCCCATTGCATTGCGCAAACAATAACCTGCCGTCACCGATTTATAGTTATCTGATGCTGATGAAAATGATGATGACTGTGGTGGTAATGGTGGTGGTGATATGGTGCAAGTGCAATTACTAGAAAATTGAATCGATTCCCTCAATGGGAAGCCGGTGATGTTTCCTCCAATTTTCCAATACAAAGCCCAATTTCTGATTATATGACAGGAGCCTGCAGCTGGTACTGGATCGAGTGTAATTCATGCTCTGATTGCAGATTACTTCCATTCGTGTGGAATTTGATAAATATCCGCAATGTGTCAACTGCGAAGATGAAATTAAATCGAAAAGTACCTGGAACACGAATACTTGCCGCTTTCACTGAATAATGTAATTAATTTATTCACATTTTTCTTCTATTTTCTATCTATTATGCCCCGGAGTTGTACAAACCAAGCGAAAACAATCTACCGTTTGTATTAATAATGAGCATGTGAACATGAATGTATCATACAAATTAGTGCACCATTCAGACAGCGGGCTACACAAACTAGAAGAAACCACAAATCAAGCAGCTATAAGGAGCCTGCGAGTAATTGCCAAATAATTAAAAGCAATTAAATTATGATAAACTCCTCACCATTGTGCCTTCACTTAAGCAAATCAGCTCTCTTTCGGCATCGGCAACACACGTCACGGCACCCTTTTGTTTGCTGTTTCGCTTATCACTCAGAAATGCTCAGCATTTCCTTCCATTTTGCCGTTCATTAGTATTCAATGCTGTGCCTTCAAAAGACATGTCTTCCTGCGTACCAGAACGTTCGTGTGCGAATGGGATTATTCTTCCCTGGTCAAGGATACACGCCGAGCGGCGAAGAAAGTCTATAAACAAACGAGATTACGTTTGGATTCGTCCTTCTTTCTCCAAATCATCACATCCTCGGTTCTGCCGACACGTGCTTAATCAACAACCATCTTTATCGTAGCGATGGGAGAAAATAGCGCAGTACCAACCAGCACAGTGTACGAGAGGTGATAATAATCTCTTGTAACGGAGTGTATGTGTATGTAAGCAGAAAGGGCGAAATAAAGATTGCAAATGGTTTCGGAAGCTCTGTAGTTTTCGGTAAATAGAAACAACATTAAATTTCCAACTGCAAACATGTTGCAGATGGGCTAAAGCGATATGCTGATGCAGTGTGCGAATTAGCCATGCTGTGCGTGTGCTCTTTGGGTCATTAAATTGAAATAGCTCTGGATTGGACACTAAAATAACATGACATCAATTATCTAATGGATATGCCATCTTTTTTTGTTTTAGTGTTTAGTGTAAAAAGAAAACTATAAACTAAAACAGCACAAGCCGAAAACTTTTCTGCACCCTTTTCTAAGCGTGTTAGCCAACAACCTGTTCCTGGTTTGTCGAGCATTGGAATTATGTTTATGGGAAGCATGTTTTCAACGACGGCTGTCAGGACATTGTTCCCAGAATGTATCCATTCGGTCTGCTTGCTTCGAGGCAACTTTTGTTTTCCCTTAACCCAAGCGGCTGGTATCCATGAATACCCGGACACCGGGCTAGAGTCCCGAGATCCATTTTACAATCCGGCGCAACTGACCTTACAATGGGGCGGGAGGGCCTAAACTTTATGGTGTAATCATTCAACCTCCAGCCTGCTGCGGCCATTCGGTGTATGTGGCACCAGTACACCGGACCTTCTTTTTGTGTGTTTCGGCTTTTGGCCGTTTTGCAGTTTGTAAAGATGATGAATAATAAAGCTCGTTCGTAGGAACGTTTACTTTTTCGTACCAAAGCCGCAACGCAACTAACCCAAATGAAATATTGCATAATTGATATGGTCGTCTTCCTGTAATAAGTTGGCGCACACAATAATATTGTAGCATGGTGCGTGCATGGGACAGTAAATATCTTAAATTGTAAGAACCACAAAGCCAACTCCAACTGTTCATAATATTCAAACCGCAAACAAACCGTTCTGCGAGCCGGGCGGTTTCTCGTTACACATTTTATTGCTCCCGTAGCTAGTAGATCGGAAAAACTTTAACTGCACTTTACGAAATCTTGCATCGTGGCAAAACAGTTGAGCTGATAGACAAGACCGTGACCGTTACTCGATAGATACAAGTTTATCCTCCAACCAACGCTTCCGTAAACATGCAGTTGTTGCGCTGGTTGCCTTGCGTGACACATGCGTCGCATGCTCATCGTGTGATACGCACGATGGTTGGTTAGCAACAATCATTGAAACAATTCGGATGCGAGAAAAGATGGACCCCCTTTAAGACGGGGTACAGCAACAACTGTCGCGGATGTGGATGACAAAAAGTGCCGCCAAGTTGTCAACGGGGCAGAAAAGTCGATCAGCCGATTGGATGACTTCGCATGCCATAAATCGACTCCCGCTGTTTAATACCCTTAGTCTGTACCGGGGCCAGTCGGACCCGGTTGTCCATGTTGACGTTGTACGATGCGTGCGCAAACATTTCCCCCCGTTGGTTGCACGGTAGGGTACGTACATGGCGATTTTTTCAGCTTCTGTCGCACAAAAGGCACCATTACTCGCTCACCGTCGGTCAACGGTCGGGGGAGAGAGTCTGCTCGTACGAAAACCCCGGTAGGAATGACTGTAATCAATCTGTCATTTCGCGAATTACCTTCATAAGTTTTCGTACCCCGTTGCCGATGGTGCGATGGAGCGGGCCGATGCGAAAAGTGTCACTGTGTGTGCCCTCGGAAGGGTCTCCACCGAACACCTGCTGCCAATGCTGCTCACCAGCGTCGCCGGATCGAGCAACAGTTAAACATAGCACCAGACCAGATAAGTTCAAGAGCAAACAAGGCTGTTGTGGAAGTACGCCTTTTTTTTTTTTTTTTTGTTTAAAAAGATCATTACACATCGGCCGCAAAGTCTGCACTGCACTTGGGAAACGTTGGAATGTAACTTGAAGAAATGTTCTGCTAGAAGCAAAATGCCACGATAGCGGTCGCTGTAATGCGCAGTCCGATACGTCTTGCCCAGGGAGCAAATAATAGTATTGTGCTTGTGTTGTGTTTACAGCTGTCGCCGGAACCATAAGCTTTTTGTGCGTTTGCCTTGCACCGTGTCTAGGATCTGATAAGTTTTAATACGCTAGAGATGTTTGACAAACGGGAGAGCGAAAAAAAAGAACTGCAGAACAAGTAATTGCTCTCGTATTACAAACATATTTTATAAATTACTCGTTTCCTTCGTCGTTCGTCTGTCACAATGCCCGTACTTGGTAGACAAGAATCCTCATCCTGAAGGGAGGGGAAAAAAAACTACCCACAAAGGTGAACTAGAATAAAGAATGTTATGTTTACTGGCTTGCACAAGAAGTAAAATGGATTCCCATTTCCCTGTGTATTTATTTGTTAAAGTACAATCGACTTTTTTATAATCCTCTGCACCTTAACAACTAGAATCACTGCCCAAGAACCATTCCATTAAGTACCTTCTTACGGGCGTGTGTGTGTTTGTGATCGAAATGTACTATTTTGATTACAAGATAGACGCCAATGTAGCTTTATAGTCTGCTGCATTGCCTTACCCGACCGGGCGGCGTTAAGTTTGCTTGTTTATGAAAACACCGTAAACATAAATAGCAAACCAAACGAAAATATTGATCAATAAATAAAGTCTGCACAGCAACTGCACAGTAGGAAGCGCTAGGAATTTTATCGATCATTCCCAGCCATAGATGGAGCCGTGTGTATGATATAGACGAGCCTACCTACACCGTGCGGTTGTTGCTCGCCCAGATCATCGCCCGCTTACGTGACGTACCGGATGTCCATCATCGGTTTATGTGTTTATTCGTCTGATTTTATCTCTCCCATTCCCAGTATCGCCCCGTATGCGAATGCCGAAAGGTGTAGGATGCACTAGGTCTTGGTCACTTGGCTACTTGGTCAATACCGTACCCATCGCTTACCTCCTGTCATCGTTACCCATCGACCATCAGCCATAAAGCAAACAGTGCAAACTTGCCCGTTGTTACCGCCTTCCATCCAAACCATCTGGCGGCACACTTGACAAACAAAACACCACCAACAACGACGGTAGCCAGTAAAAAGCTGTACGATAAAATATTGCTTTCAGAAGTTTTGTGTCAAAGTTACAAAGGGGGCAAAAGGAAAGAAACACACCCTGGACCGCACAAAATACTTTCTTGCACAACAACCGACGATAGCGGCGTCAATCGCTTAGAATCTTTGGACAAAATCTTCATCCTTATCTCATGCGAATATGGCGCTGATAATGAGGAAAGTTTTTCCCCGTACCCGTTCCACGTTGCAAGCCACGAAGTTGGTAACACATGTACGATATTCAATCTCGGTGCTCGGTTTAAGTTCCTTTCCCAACCAGCATGTGTTGAAATCCTTCAACACATTCGCCAGCATATTTAGATCGTGCTTGTAAAAAGGGTTTTGTAATAAAAAAAAAAAAGAATGTGCAAGTGAGGCATTTAAGGAATCTAGCTACAATTTGCTGCGTGGAAAAGCATCCGCCTGAGTGAGCTAAAAGACGTAAGAAAAAAAAAGCTCCCAAAATATGTTCTTATGTGGTTCTGAGGGTTTCCGTTGCTCATTCTCATTGCCTTTGTTTTGCTCCTAAAACCGACAAACGTTCGAAAGAAGACAAAAAAAAAACAATATACACGACCAACCAAGGGAAAATGCTCCAAACGCACCGAAGCAATCAGAAACAATTACTGTTTCGGTTGAAATTTTCGAATAATCGTTTCGCTACTCGCACCGAAACTCGCTTTCCTTCGAATGTGTGTGAGTGTTTTGTGGTACAGCTTCAACCACGAACCACGTAAGGTTAACGAAGAGATTTTGTTCTTTTTTTCTGTTTTCTGGGGATATTTGGAAGATTTTGCCCATTTCGGGCACATCCATTTTGAATGTCAAAGCTCTACGGTGGACCGACCGGGTAGGGAATGCACAGGTCTTAACGCAACGCGAAAATCCACCACCGAACGGCTCCAAAAAAAAAAAAAAAACGAAAACCGCTGAAAGCTATGTCGAGGTCAGCCCCGATGCCGTACATCGGTCCACTGATGCTCTCCAAGAATATGTAATTGTTTTTGACATCTACAAATTATTTTAATTGCTGAATCAACAGTGCCAAAGTTCGCCCCGCAAGCGTTTATGTAAAGTGGATAAATCGAACGCATCGGATTTCAACAGCTGATCAACGAGTTGTTGCAACCAGTTAATCTTCCCGCCCGGGAAATATGTGGCGAAATGCATGTGTGCAATTTTAAAACTGTTGTTAATTGCAAACGTTTGTTTTAACCGTTGTTTGTTATTTTCATGAAGGAATGAAACTCGATGAAGAAACATATTCAAAGGATAAATATTAGTAAATCGTCAACAATGACTCACATTATGTTGCTGAAGGTGCATTAGCATGATTTATGCAATTTATATGGGCGTTACTATAATAAATCCCTTTTTTAGAGTGCAATCATCTCTGTGCTTATCTGCGGAGAAGCTTTACCTTGACGGGATTGCAATTGTGACACAAATTAGCGTACTTCAGCTTCAACATTTTCAATTCGGAGGGCTTGGTAGATAATTGGATGGTTCCATGCAAAAAGAGAAAAAATAAAACTTGAGTCTGGTGCCCTAATCCACCATCTGCATGATTCGCCACCCGCCGCCACCGCGGACGGACAGTTTCAATCAAGAATGCTCAGACAGGCGTAAACCCGAAATTGCCAAACCGGTGACGCCAGCACGTTGACGCTGCCTCGGTACTTCACGACCTTACCAAGAAAAGTAAAGGGACAATTCCGTCTACCCACGTGCATCTTTATTCGATGTGACTGCATTATTTTTTTTTTTCGCTCTCTATCTCGTTTTCCCTCCGTTGAGCTTTCTTCGCTAGCGCGAGTGCCCTTCCAGCTTCCAGGCTACGTGGAGTCTTGTCGCAGGCCAAAGCTTCAGCGTAACGCAACATGATACGTTAAGTGACCGGATGGAGCACAGCAATGCCTCAACTGCGCGCATAAAGCGGACATAAAAATGGGAGATGCATGCAAGAGAAGCAGAACACTGACCCGGCTGACCATATTGGCAAATGCGTTGCTCCGGCAGGCAGTATCAGCCATGCGGTGTGTATGAACGATAGCAATGAAAACCGATTGCTCACTTCTGTTTACGTCTTGTCGATTTAGATAAAAGTAGGTCACCGTGAAATTCTATACACGAGATTTCACCCGAGGGCTTTTCGGGGGAGATTTTTTGACGGCCCTTGCTGCCATCGCTGTGTTACTTTACGCAACGCAACCTTATTACACACTCACAGCCACTCGGGCGCAGACTAGCAGCAGCAGCAAACGGACATGCTTTGCTCCGGTGAAGCTACAAGACGAGTGCATAAAATATTCGTCCGGACATGGCTCGCTACCGGCAGTTCTTTTTTTTGTGGCTGTTGCTGTTGAAGCTATTCACTTCCATTCAGCTCGCCTCACCCGGGGACTTCTTCCATCGCATCTTCTTTTGGGGTTGCAGTTGAGATTTCTCTTCCTACTGCGTTCGGCTTGATCTCTGGCAGCCCAGAAGACCCTTGCGTCTTCCTCTGGGAGAGAAATTTGAACGAGCTCCAAAACGATCCGATCGGCTTTGTTATGTCAAGACCCAAAGGTACATGTACCACGCCGGGCACGTTTCAGCGTAAACACAGGAGAAACTTCCGCCACCGCGAACTTTTTGCAGCACACACCAACACACCCACCAAACGGTACCGGCAATAAGCTCGAGTAAGACGATCAACCGAGGCCACGCGGTGAAAACTCGATAGGTAGAGGGGTTGGCGTATGGGACCGGGTGAAGTACGGAAATGCGAAACACGCTTCTGACAGAGTCATTTGTCATCCCTTCCTCTGCCAGCGGGGGCGATGGTCGATCTTCTTCTGGTAGCGAGTCACTCGGCAACTCTGGCACTCTGGCCCCGCTGGATGGATGGCAGTCAGACAGGCAGGCAGGCGGGCAGACAGGCATGGAGCACAAGATGAACCGTCACGGTATCTCGTGACTTAAATTCCTTGCCTCAATCATAACTGTCAGCCAATGAGAAATTCGAATACATTCATGTCAAATGGGCTCCGGATCGACGGTTGCACGCACTTTGTCCATCGATCCATCCGATCCATCCAAAGGGTGCTATCGGCGAGTCCGAACGTATTGGGAATTACTAACGAATTAATTCTCTTCATCATCCCCGTCTGACAATCTCGTTCGTCCGAAGCGCCATTTTGCCGCCGTGTGCAGATATCATGATTCATCGTTGCATCTGCTGACCGGCTACCGGCTATACGGCTTGCAGAAAGCGACCGTGGCGGTCTCTAGTCGGATGGATTCATTATTTTCAGGTTGATGTTAATGTGAGCAATACGCTTGCCTATCTCGCTGCGTCTACGTTGGTATTAATTTTATCGCTAATTACCGCATAAATGATGAAAGATAGCGTACATAATCGTCGATCGTTGACTTATCTGTTGCACGATAACCGGCTTACATTATTCTTCGCATCGAGTCACCTCCACTTAACACCTTCATCGAAACAGAATGTTTCATATTCGCCCCAAAGCGGATTATGGGCACTAGAGACAGAGGATTAACTAGTGAAACAAGATAAGAATAGTTTTATGGCAAGTGAGTGGTGGCCGCTTGTTGAAGCAAATCATCTCTATCTTGCCTGTCCATAATCCAGCACCAATTAAAAAAAAGGAAAGAAATAAAACACACAATGACCATTACAAATGAAGTAGAGCTTTTGCTGCTGCTGCCTCTCTTTACCATTTTGGGATGCGGAATAATTTAACAAAGTAAAAGACAACAACCCAGCATGCAACTACCTGCATTTGAATAAAACTGTCATTTGTTTAATTAAACTTTCAACATTATGCAAATGCACCTGATGCTGATAAAGCAGCTGAGAAAACTGCTACGAAAATTATTGATTGAAATGTGAGACGGTTCACACATATTGCAGGCATATATACTTGCGTGGTCAATCAGTCTTTTCGAATGAGGTTCTAATTATTCGAAATGATCCAACCACAGCGAGCCCAGGTTCTCGCCCTACTGGCTGGCACGGCCACGGTTTCGCCTGCCATGGGTTGGTCACAATCCGACGCGTAATAACACCGTAGAAGGCGTCAGACAAGAAACTGATCGCTCACATTATATTGCCAATTAACTGTGGCCGTTTTGCTGGACGGAAGCGTAGAAGGGAAACGAATCAAACTCAGCCAGCGAGCGAGCGAGCGAGTGAACGAGCGAAACGAAAAAAAAAAATCAAACGAAGCCCGCATTCCCGTCAGATGTCGCAGCACCGAGCGGCGCGGCATTACTAGCCGTTGTGATTGTATTTATGGTACTCGGGGAATATAGAATCAACGCGCCCGGTATGCAACGGCAACAAGAACGGCGACAACCCGTACCGCTCCGGGTTTGATGCAACATTTTACGGCAGCTGCAGCTTATTTTGCGAAAAGAGAAAATAAACTTACGAAATTTACGCGAAAATCATTCACCCGAACCCCGGTGTACGCTGCTGGCCGGATTGGTTTGCGCATTTGGTGGTACCGATGGTTCGGTTTGGTCCGATGGTTTCGAGTGCCTCTCGACTTGTTTGCCATGTCAAAAGATCGATTGTAATATTTCAAATGAATCGCTGCAATCCACACTCGGTCGCAACATGTCTGGGGATGTGATGGGGATTTAAAGAACTTATTTTATTGTTACGATCAACTTTAATTAAATTTTATATCGAATATCAAGCGTTTAGAATAAGTTATGTATGTTTTTTGTTTCATTTTTTTTTTGTTTTCCTTTTTGCAACCAACTGCACCAACTGGGGCTTCATAAAATGAAGTGCAACTGCTGTTTGTAAGACATGTAGACAAGTTTAAAATCGCCAATTGGGAAGTTTATAAAGCGCTGTGTAGGAATGCAACTTTGTTGTTTTATAACTTTATCACTTGCTGGTGGATTCAATCAACCGCACATGTAACTCTTCACATTTGTGAAACCTTATTCCGTAAAGCATCTAGCTTACTTGGCGTGTAGTGAAACATTATTTACAAATGCATATGTGCTGTAATTAGATCGTTAGTCGAATTTGCGTGGAAAAGATTTTTTCGACTCCATTAGCAATAATTGATGCTCTGTTTTAGCGTAAATATTTATCGAAATTGTTACACCACTTTGCGAGTGCACAATGGATGCAACACAGCTATGCACCGCTCGCAAATCGAGCCCTCGCCGTACGAAGGCGAATCGATACAGTGCCTGGTGTAATAATGGTACCTAATGACATAGACCAATGCGAAACTAATGAGCAACTCATGTTTTCCATTTTTTTATATCAAATTCTCACACGATTTACCCGGGCTGGCATAATTTTACGTCGTGCTGGGAGCACCAATTCTGTCGCCTGTTAGCCAAACCGTAGGTCACGTTTTAGGGCATGGAAAACTGTGTGCCCGCGCTTTGGCATGCATTCTTTAATGGGTGAGCTTGCATTCAATGAAATGAGAGCGTCCTAGTGTGCCTAGAGGAATGGCTTACTGGCTCGACGTTGCACAGCGGCAAACGATCGCACCCGCCGCTATGTAATGAGATAGAATGTCATCCACTTAAACGGCACACTAGCACATCAAAATGTTTCAGAACTATTGCACTGCTGCTAAGTGGAAATTGATATCGCCCTAACATTGGTAAAGAATGCCATAAAAGTAAATAACGAAAGCCACTGCAACCTTTCCTTCCTTTTTCCTGTTGGTGCAAACTGTGTGAAAATGGCGTGCTTTAACAAACACAAAAAACAAACCAAATTTGCTACAAATAGCTGCTACCCAACTGGGGATGCATTGTTTCGCTGGTCGAATAAAATTTATCGCATCTTACACCAACGATCGGTTTGTTAAACAAATAGCAAACAAACACACAAAAACCGAAACGATATATACTGCAATCTGGCAACACTTTAATTATGTCGCAAAAAAACACCCCAAAACAGGTTTTTGTACGCAATGCGAATTTTTGCCCTTATCTCATCAATTACACACATGCTTTCGTCAGATCAGAAAGTAAAACTTTGTTTTCGTTAATTGTGTTAATGATGTGCCGAAATTTGATTAGCGGCACGTTTGAGAACGGGGCGAGATCTTTTTTCTTTTTGTTTTTCGCCGAGCTGACCGTGGACTTGCGCGTTGCGCGTTGGTGAAGGTAAAATTTGCATGCAGCTTCGAGACAGCACTCTGTGCGTGCAACAACGTGAACGCAGCCTTCGGAAGATTCGTTTTAATGGATTGCAGTTAATTATGAAATAAAGAATGCTTCCACAGTTCCCGCACTGAAACGCGCGGGCTTGTTTGAATATCTTACCGGGCTTTGCTACTCCCATTTAATTGCTACCATTAATCCTGTGCTGCAAACCAATCACCGGACGCGACCGGGGCGTGTTGTCAGTAGCGCTGCGAAAGGTGCGAAAGGTTTGCTCTTCCCAATCGATTAAGAAGGAATTTTGTGGTTAATTTTAAGGGAACCGTTGCACCTGTCTAAGTGACGGAGCGAACGCTGGTTGGGTAGAATCGTTCACACATTTGTACGTTTACTATCGATACATTTATTGACTTCCAAGATTGAAGACTTGGAGACCGATAATAGAATATTATGTCTATTGAGTGAGTTAAACACGTTGAACAAGAATCCCGAAGATCAGATTCGGCTTCTATCGAAGACCTACTTTCTGCTCTCAATGGTCGTTCAATTGCAAGATTTGCCAAGCCGTAATCTGCTGGCACATTGCAATTATCACCTCAGCACAATATAACAAGACACACAACACGGGCTGAATCAACTCTAATTTTCATGTCAAATTCTACGCAGACGCGATGTATGTAGGGCGATCTCGAGCTCGCCCGTCTGCAGTAGCCAAGTGTCTGTAATGCGAAATTGATCGTTAGATCTTGATCAAGCGAACCGGAACCGCGCTATAAACATTTTTCCTGTGTGAAAAAAGAATAATCACATCGCAGCGTACGCTAGCCATCCTAGCGCTCTTCCGTCCTGGCAAGAAGCTTCATTAACAATTCTTTCCACCAATTTTCGAGCAACATCTTTGTACGATCATTATCGAGAGGGGGGGCCATTTTCAAATAGTTTCACTCTCTTTCTCTTCTCTCAGCCCCGGTTTGGCATTTCTTTTTCTTACCACTCCCTCCCTTACCTTTCCACCCCTTTGCAACCCCCTTAAGCTTGAGCGCTGCATTGATGTTATAGATAATCTTTCCCATAACTAATTTAAAATTGTTTTCGCTAGAAAGGAGGTTAGAAATTGGGAATGCTTCTGTTCTTTTATTGCTGTAAAAAACAACAAGACTAATCCTGCAGCAGCGTGTGTGTTAACCTAATTACACATGCAGTGTTGAAACCATCGATCAAACCGCGGCTGACAGAACACAAAATGGCTGAAGCCGCAATGGTTCAGTGCGTTTTTGGGGCCCGGATTAACTGCCGTTCTTATTACAAAAGTTAAGCACATTTTTTCTATTGGTGGTGTAATCTTTGAAACTCCTCCATTGCATTGGTGTTATTGAAAAGCTAATTCTTCAACTTTTCACCAAAAATTCCTGGTTCCACCGTCTGCAGCCATTTTATGTGCCTCACAATCTTTTGCGTGAGTTGGTTGGTAATAATTTTAATTCGAACTAATTTACTTCCATTCATCTACATCTGGCATCGAGCGATCGTTCTGCTGTACCTGATGCACAATAAAAAGAAAAATAAATAAATGTTCGCCCTTCATTACACTTCCTTCCGTGCAGATTTTCTCAGCCAAACCGTGCGCAGGGATTCGTGCGAAAACAATCCGTTCAAATGTGTTTTCCTTGTAATATGTTAAACACCTTTCAAGCTTCAGGAATTGCAAATCATTAAAAGGTTTATATATATTTTTTTGTGTGTGCCCCTGCCTGAATGCTCTCCAAATACCAACTGTCAGGACACGCAGAATGGTACAGCTTCTATGGCAGCAAACGCAGGTTCGCTATAAACGCAATAAAGGAAACGCACAACAGTTCATGAATAATGTAATTAACGATTAAGACTGCTAAATAGTGGATATTTGTTGCAGCGCTGGCTGCAGGCTGCTGGGCGCATCTTTGCACCACTTTCGTCCTATTTGGGCGTGCTGGACGTGTTGATGGTCAGCAAATGTATTACTGCTGATGCTTTTTGCCAAGCGATGTTTCGCTCGCTCGCTCGCACGCTGCACTCGCAAAGAGTTGACAGAACGAAGCGCGGTAGAGCGTAATTTGCATTTACTTCACACGCACCACTTTTCAAGCGTTTTATGTTTTGTTTTTGTAAATTAAAGCACAAAAGTGAAGAATTAAAGATGCTGAAATTTTCAAGTAGCAAATATGCTTTTTTCAAAAAACAGGTAAACATAAACCCATAGTTATACAGAGAAGTTATCGCCTCCCATTGGCGATTTCCTTTCACTAACAAGTTCTGGAAGCAGTTGCTCAAGAGTGATTTTTCAGCTGCAGTTTACCTTCAACACATCTCAATCTCATAGCTTAAGTATAACTGGACATGGTCTAATGACACGGCACAGCCATATGCTAGCGCTCGGTATCGCTCGTATCGTGTGTAAAACTTATTCCTCTAAAGCAACACGCCCTTTACCTGTTAGCTCGTTCCACTCTAGATGAGAATATCTATTCCCAGTTATTCAGCGTCATAGTATTTCACAGCGGCATCACAGTGTGGTTGGCAACGGCTCGCGGCAACTCTCCTTCACACACCGGTTGTCTTTCACCTTGTCAGGATGTGTAATTTGGCCATTCTTGGCGGCGGTTTTGATTTAAATCCTTGTGCGTTTCGTTCTTACCGCCGAAGCCTTCCGCACAAATAATTGAATGATAATGATACGCTGTCAGGTTGTTGATTTTACCTTCGCTAACGATTGCTTTGCCGACCGTTTCGTTGTTCTAATCATGCTTCTTCACGTACCGGTTTGCTCTTTTACGAAGAGCAGTGTTGAGTAGTGCGCAAGACAGAATGGGAGAGTGTGTGAGTTAAGTAGAGGGAAAGACAAAGAGAACGCGAGACATAATTGCGGAACGCGTAAGTGGCCGGTTCAGTGCCAATTCAAACATCACGATCCGGCCAAGGGCTGAATACGCGGTTAATTATCCTGCAGATGGGCCGATTCAATGCCGATTTTGAATTCCACAATAATACATGCACACTGGTAACAGAATGTACACCTACATACGTGAAACCGGAATCAGATTTTTTCGAAGAACAAAATTCAAAAAAGCCCCAGCAATAGATTTGTATCTGTAGCATCAAACATAGTTTTTGTTGAAAGAATTCGAAACAAAACGTCAACCTGTAGGAACGATCACGAACGGTGGTTCCAACAGACCCTAGCGTAACATTTTGTTACATAGAATGCTTAGTAAGCATTCCGCTTCGCGTCGACCGATACTTCTCATTACTTTCTGGGCAAAGAAACATTTTTGTGACGTCTGGTGTCACGTGATGTTTCTTTGATCGCGTTCCAAACTACTACTACTACCGCTACTACTGCGGCTGCTAGCACCAGACACCGTCCGAATCGGTTCGTTTGTTGCATTTCTATCATGTTATCAACTTCTGATCAAAATGCCTCCGTATAATTATGCTGCTGAAAGAATCAAAGAACCAGCCAGAGAATCATATCGCAACCATGAGCGGCGGACTGACCAGTGCAGGACCATACCGAGATGAATAACAACAGCAAGTAAATGCGCGTAAGCATTCCATTGAAATATTATTTGTTTTATGATTCCATTCCCTGATCGTTAACAGACCCGCCGAGCGAACGATACGATACGTGGCCTGACTGTTACATCGCTTCTTAACTGGCTTGCCCTTACCACTTGTCTTTCGTTGTTTTTTTCCCTTTATCTTCCTTTTTTTTCTTCGCTTTTGCCCAATGGCACACCAAGGGCCGCTCAATTATTCAATTCCTTTTGCGATCACGCGGCAACGCGGCCTTACTACCCTGCCAGTGCGTGGATTCGCTGATCATACTGCCATTATCACAAGTTATATTTTTTACAGCTTTTATGGATGCATCGTAAAACTTGTTAACGGTGCGTATTTACATTGATCCTGTCTGCCAGCGTGATGCGTACGGATATATATTTAAAATATATCTTTAGCTAAAACATTTCTCAAATGTTTTACTCATTTTACCCCACTCACGCACACACGCATCGATCATACGTTTTGCATAAGTTATGCATGAAGTTTATGAACTATTGCTTATGGTAGTTTAACGCTGGTACGTCGATAAACTTCACGCCATAAGCCGTACTCGTCATCCTCCTCGTCTTAATCATGATTGTGCCAATTCCGACAGGCTGCTCGTAATCTGTGTCAAAATTTCTGATAGGATCATGATTTGGCATGATTGGTTATGTAGTGAGATAATCAGTTTTTCCACCATTGCACGCATGGTCGGGAGCATAGTTCACCTTGCCCGAGGATCGTAGGCCCTGGCTGCCTCTGCTAGTTGGGCTCCATTTTCAATAATCACGTTCGGTGTCTACGAACAACGCTCCGTCTGTCTACCGTTGTTGAATGCTCATCTCAAAATCTCGACATGAAATGGATTTACCACGATCACATACTTCGGTGAGCTGGAAAAATAGAAACACCCTACGCAGGTTCGTACACGGCTCGAAGAACCATGGAAGAATTCTAAGTCATGCATGTCAATCTTCTGATCCATATCGGAGACATCGGAGATTTGGATGATTGATCACCTACCATACAGTTGGCTATGTATCATATACCGATCCCCATCTAATCGCGTTGACAGTTGAATGCTTTTGCCAAACTATGCGACTGGGGTTTCCCAAACTACCAGTCCGCTGGGATAGTATGTAGATTGGACCGCTACCATGTACTACTACATCTCCATAAAAAGAGTAATTCTTTTGCAAGTTGCAAATTTCAATACTTCAAGGTTTTGCGATGCTCCAAAAAATGCAAACAGCGTAATCTGTAATCGATTGGTACACCTGAATCCAATCAACCACTACCAATACACACTTCCTAACTACATCAGCCAACTGTCAAAACGCTCGAGTTGCTAATGGTGAAATTGTAGCTTCTTAATTGGCACATAAATTGGTATCGGTTGCGATTGATCAATTTCACAGTATAATTTACAAGTATGAATCATGTTGGTTTGGTTTTATTTCACCTAGACCTAGGCCGGTAGTAGCATACCCGGACCATGTGCTAATCGTCCCGCTCGTTGCCAACAAGACGCTGACAAAGGTACATGTTGGGAGATATAATAAATAAATTATGTTCTACCGATACCGCCTTTCACGCCGATAAACCGGTTCGGGTCAACTGGCGACGTGATCACCTTACGATCAGTGCCGAGACCAGCAAGTTCGATCGTGCTCCGCCTCCGTCATTTTTCGTTGTCGTTGTCGTCAGCCGCATGCGTCGAAACAAGCTCAGGTTAATCATATTTTTCGATTGGAAAAAGCTGCCGAACGGACTGTCTAACTGTTTCCCGATGATCGTCAGCCACATTCACGAGCGCGAGCGTAACGAATGCGATGATCCATAACGATGCCCGTCTGAACGGGGCTAGTTTCGGAGATGTCAATATGGTAGAGTTTAACAATTGAAAATAAAGCCATCTCTTATATGCGGCTGATATCTTAATAACTATGAGAAACATCATTGACATGTGACATCGCGTTCAGATTGGTTCGGTTTTATGTGCACCGTAAATCAATCGCTAGAGCAATAAAACTCATTCGTCACAATCGAATTAAATCAATCAACTGTAGGATATGGGTATGCAACGTTCACAATCATACATTTGTTGGTTGTTGAAAAATTAAACCGTGTCCCTTACAGCATCGAACCAAAGCAATACAAATAAGCAGAAGCCATGTCCATTTGCCAGAAAGTCAACAGGCTTGTGCCGCATTCGGATCTGCTGCTTTCCGGCACTTTCCACGCTGCGTAAACATATCTTAGTGACCCTACGGTCGGCTTTAATTTCACCTTTCCGCCAGCTTAATTTACCAGTACAAATTAAAGACACGAAGGAAACCGCGACCATACCATCTACGGATAACGTCATCGGCAACATCGACAGCAGGAGCCACCCTAATGATTGTGACTTAAGAAAAGCCCGTCAAGAATCCACTTGTATCTGTCAACAGAAACAAAATTACACCTCTTTACTTGAAAGATGAGCAAAATAAACAACAGCAACTTGCAACAAACCATCAGCGCTTCTTCTTGATGGGGAGTTTTTCTTCCCATTTTTTTGTGCTATTCTTACTGCGTTTCCTACGAGGGTACAGCAGCCTGTGTGACCAGCCTTCCGTCGTCTGGCGTCTAGCATCCGCTCGTTTTCTCCCTTTTTCAAGTATTTATCTACACTTTTATCAATTTTCACCTTTGAACAAGACTACTACACCTTCAGCATTCAGCACCCCGTCATGGTAGCGTTCTACGCCCTTTCCTACACCTTAATGGCGATGATATTTTGCAAATTGTCTCCCATCCGAAACGCTTTACCGATATAAAACTATACGGCTGTGAGAAAATATATCTATTACTAGCGCAACTCTGCAGTCCGGGCAAGGGCTATTTGCAAGGGAAGTGTTTCTTACCCTTTTGGGTGTTTGTGTACAATAAAACAACTCCCTGCACAGCTTTTACAATATTGACGGGATCATATTTCAAGACAACAGAAGAAGAGAGGAAAAAAAACTAGCATAATCAGGAAATCTCTTGTGCGCGTCGAAGGCCGGCCTGTTTAAATACGTACCACGAGCACTCATTGAGCAGCGAACGTCTGATCTGATCAACGGTGCCGCTTCACCTAGCCACGCCAGGCAAACGTACCGAAGCGTTGACCCATGTTCACACTTGATACCTCGTTTTGCTACTATTGCAATCCGCAAGGTTACCACCGTTCATGCCGAACAAGCAAAACATAACGCGCGTATCGGAATCTACCATAGGCGCAACCTCAACATTACTGTGGAAGATCTCCGGTAAGCAAAAGGCCACAAGATCTTCTCCAGCACTGTCACTCGCCCTAGCTCTGGTCACGGTCGGATTGAAATCAAATCTTTTTGCAACGGCAAAGATAACATTTCCTTTGGAATTAATTTTATTGATATTCGTGTTACGTGCTTCTCATTTACAGCATTGCTTAAGCACTTAGTGGCGATACAAAATGGACGATATACGGTAGACATTATGTCTTGCCTTTTTTGTGTGCACAACAATTTACGCTTTAACCCGTGTACTCTGGTTGTATTTTTTTTGATTCCTTTAGTAACAATGATCATGTTCTATTGTTACGCTTTTTAACAATTTCAACACACTTCGATAAACGTTTTCGTTATGAACTAACAGTCGTATGGCATGGACGTGTGGACAACGATCATAAGATGTATTTTTGCTAGATTTGCTGAACCCGAGAACGCCATTAAGCTGACTTTCACTAGGGCATAAAACGCTTTTGCTCTCAAAGCGATCATTCGGATCATAACCCTGAGAAGCGATGGATCGAAGCACCCGCCCCGGGGGTGGTGAAACATTTCTTGGAGCTGTCAATTCTTGGCACGTCATCGGTACAAGCTCCTGCAGGCGAACAGCACTACCTAGCGACCATGTGACGATAATGACAATCGATAGTCACTTCTCTAGTTAATAATCAATTATGCGAAGCTTGTTACTGAGATACATCAGCTGTCAGTTTGCGGTGCATGTTTCACGCGGTCAATCAGTGAATGCCCCGGCTGCCTAAGTAGTACCATAGCGCATTCGGTCCCATAGCGCTTCGCCAACAGTGCTGGCGTACGGGGAAAAGAAATGATCCTTCGGAACCATCTGTCAATATAACCGCAACACATGACTGCATTGTTAGATACACTTTTGATACTGGATGCTCAGGCTTACCGGGCTTGCAAACCCACGGTCCCCCCATACGATCGCACAATTTCTCAACCCATTGTTGTTCTGGTAGCCGCGAACGAAAAAGATGAAATGGTGCAGCTTAGATGCAGCATACATGTTCGGCGCATGCACCGTTAGAAGCGAGCATAGATTTCTTTTTAGCATATTGGAATGGCATTACCATAGCTAATGCGATACTGTGAAGTAACGTTTGCCCAGGCCGTTTGACTGTTGCATGTCTGGGGCCATCGCATAAACCGGCCGGCCGAACGTTCGGTACACATTTCTCGCCTTCCCTGCCGTCGGCGTATCGGCGGTGGAAAATCAATAAATGAAAATGTGTGCTACTGGGGCGCGTACTCATGGTGTGAACAAAAACTGAATCGAAAAGGAAAAAGAATGAAGAAATCACCAAACGGTGTAGGTGTAGTAATCCCGATAATGCTAAGCTTAAACATTTTATTCCAATATTGAAATCAATATGTTGCGATTTTTCAACC
>KI423047.1:11867-35553 GCA_000473375.1 Anopheles culicifacies | reverse complement strand
AACGTGTCAAGTTAGTAATGGAACGGTAGTTTCGAAGATAACAGGAATACATACTTCGTCCCTAAGCTGTAGCATTTCCGGTGGCCAGGTATAAACTGCCGCGAGTTTGACGCAGTGTTCTGGCTAGTGTTTGGTACGCATAGCGTCGAATCGGCAGAATCTTCACCCTCGGTCAATGCGATGGAAGTTCTCATGCTGCGGCTACCGATATCACTGTGGTCCGCTTTTGGTTTTGGTAAACGTACAGTACTGACAGACGCCGTGCCTGATGCGGTCGCGGTAGGCTCCAAGTTGAGAGATTTTCTGAAAACCCGTACAAAACGAGCATTAAATAAACGTGATCGAAATAACCTACGAAGCACGTGACGTGTACTTGTATTGATCCTCCTCAAATATGTTCTGAAGCTCGTCAATATACCGCCGGGACTGCAGGTAACGTAGCGTCGGTGGTACCGGACTGATGAACGTATAGTTCGAACTTTGGTAGCTAGACAACACCCGCAACACATTGTTCATTTTGGTTTCGCGTGCATAACTCTCCTCGCCCGTTTTGCTAGGATGCATTAAATCGATGTAGATAATATCCGTCAGAAATATCCCTGAAACAATAACCAAAAGGGAACCATTAACGTCCGAAATCCAGCATCCGTTTGATGTTAACGTACCTAGATACGGTATACCCGGAAGTTTGAATTGATTTAAACATTTGCGTAATGCCGCCCAATTATCGCTTTCATCAAAGAGAAGGCTTAACCGGTCGAGCTGTTGTTGGTCTTTGCGTGACACCAGCAACCAGCTCTCTTTCAGCCGATGCACACTTGCACTCTTGAGTGCGGATATAACGGCAAACAAAGAATGAAGATTGTTGATGTCATGTAACTTCTTTGCCACCTTTATAAAATGGCTGATGATTTCGGCCCGATCCTTCGGGCTGACGCCGTTGAGTATTTCCTGTACAGTCCAGAACGTCGTATGGTTGAAGCGTTTGGTGAACCCCACCACGTTGGGCGCTAGAGTATGTTTGTTTTTCTTCGTCCAGCCGCAGCTGGTCAACTCCTCCGGTTGTATTGCATTAAAGATGGGAAAGTCCAACAGCGTTATCTGTGCGGCCAGTTCGGCCGGTGAAACCTGCTGGCAGCTAAACACAATCGAACCCACATCGCTGATCGTTGTGTTCGGCGGTAAGCTGTACGATTTTTTCGAATAGCTATGCCATGGCCTGTATCGGATGAAAGCGAAACATTACACATCCAATATCATACTATTCCAGCGAATCGTTCGAAATCATTACCTAAATGACGACGTTGCCGTACATCCATCGTTGAGACTTTCGATCGAACCTCCAGTTGCTTTATGGCACAAATGTTTATCATCCAACGGTTGACGATCGCGCTGCCGTTCGGGTTTGCGTTTGCCGTCCTCGATCAATGGCGCATCGATGCTACCGTCGAGCGTTTTTTCCACCTGCTGTTGCGAAACGTTCCCCGAGGAGGAGGTGGAGAATCGCTCATATCCATCATCACCATCGCCATCGTATGATTCGTTGTGGCCGCCTGTTGACGATAAGCTACGGCCAGGTTTCGTATCACGGCCTACCCTGCTTTTGCACGTTTGTCTATCGGCAAGCTCGCGCGGTATTTCCGAGTAGCGCATCATTCGACAACGGACGCTTGCAGCACGCAAATTTGCATCGTATTTCTGTCGGATTATTGCGAGTGGCCACTTTTTCCCGATATCTACAATTGGCGATATATTAATGTGTTGTTGTTATTTGATCCTTCTGCTGAAATGTCACTATCCCCAGCATTTATCAACGCATGCTAGGAGATTCCGTGCCGTTGGTTGGACGCGGTGCATGTACATGGCAAGGACAGGGTGTACATTTTTTCATTTTAATTCCTTAAAATTACAATTTGTATGTAAATGGTACAAGAATTCATTTTTAGGAGTGCATAATGAGATTTAAAAAATAAAATTGTTTGTATAAATTCTTCAACTAGCAGCTATAAACAAGGCAATTTGATTCAATATCTATACACCTTGATATAATGAGGCGACTGTACACATTCATACGCACAATCGAGACGATGCTGAGAATATGAAATGTTCCGAAACCAAAAGCTTTTATCATTTTCTATAACTATTGCATTCACAGAGCTACAGATAAATGAAGAACTATGGTGTAGCAATTTGGCATGAACCAATTTCGTAAATGACCCTCGAAATAAAGTGCTTCTCAATAGCCTCACCGCGAATCGAACCTCGCATGTGAGTAGGGAAAATGATCATTCGAAAAATGCATTAAGCTGATACGGTAGACTTTTATAAAAACATAAACTTTTGAAATGATCAGCTCATATTATCTCACCAACTACGTAGAAAAAAGGTTTTTGGCCTAAATTTCTAATTTTAAGTTTCTTTGTCAATTGTGATTTTAATAACCAAGCTAAAGACACACCAGATATTCAACCCGTCAACCATGCTGATATAAACATGTTTGTTATACGGTGTCACCCATCTGTGCGACGGTTCATTCGTTGTCGACGAAATGGACGTTTCGTCGAAAATGACCCCGATTTTCTTTCATCGAACTAAGCAGTGCGTTCTTCCTGACGAAACTTCTGGCCAGTGATTGCAGCGAAAAAAAGCCAACCTCTCGTACACGGCAATCGTCGAAGTAATAATCGCACGTACGCCACTTTGCCATTCAAGAAGGCGAACGCAGCTAGCAGCTAGAAAAGGTTGCTCCTACCCAGGAGAATCGCTCATGCGGGAATACAGTTCGTGCAGTGTGTGTTTTTTCGATCGTATGGAGTTTATGTGTGATTGGTCATAATGATAAAAAAACGATAAATCTATCTCGTGCCTGTGGTTCGATTTGTTCTGTGAAGTGAAAACCCTAGCCGCAACATTATCGTTCCAGACATTCTCGGCCACGGTTACAGGTTACCGATGTGAATTACGAATTACGCCAAGTGCAAACACAAAAGGTAGACAAGCCGCCAGGCAGGCAGGCAAAAGTTAGCCCTTTTCCATCTTTCACTTTTGTCTCCGCAATTGCCATCAAATATGTTACTGCTGTGTGTAATGTTTTCCGACAACCACTAGAACCACTTGGGAAAGGAAGAAAAACAGCCTAAAAAGTACGGAAAAATATGTTTGCATGGTGTCCTTGGTTGAAGAACAATCCGTCGTCTAGCATTGGGTATCAGACGCGTGTTGAAGGAAACTAATTCCATTACACCATCTTTTTTTTGTTGATTCGTTCAATTGTTCTGCTGGCACCTCCGTAAGCTATGTTAGCTTCTGAGAACGATGAAAAATAAATCTAAAAACTCGTTGACGAACGGAAGTGGTAGTAGCAGTAGCAGTAGTAATAGTAGTGGCAGTGGCAGTGATAATTACGCCAACGGTAGCACCTATGGGTCCGCCGGAGCAACGATGACAGGTGCGGGAGGGCCGGGGACGCACGGCGCCTCCGTTGGGACCGTCAATGGAGGTAGCCGACATCTTCAATCCTCCACTGGCATGAGTGGTGGAAATTCGCCGAGCGGATCGGTTGGCAACGCCGACGCCGGAGCATCCGGGTTGGGTGGAGATTGTGCCGATGAGCACCTAGATCCGACAGCGATGAACTATCACAACCATAATGCTCATCACAATAATCGGAGCCATTTGTATCAGCAGCAAAAGCAGGGTAGTAATCGGCCGCACATATCGCTCGACAAGTGCGACGATTTTCTGTTCAACGTACCGCCGGAAGCTCCTGTTTTCGAGCCGTCGGAGGAGGATTTCAAAAATCCCCTTGTGTACATCAACAAAATACGCCCGACGGCGGAAAAGTATGGAATCTGCAAAATTCGACCCCCAAGCGTGAGTGTATTCAATTATTAAATTTGTGTGTATATGTGTGCGCGTGTATTATTTTGCATTTGTTTCATATCCTTTATTTAATCTATAAAGAGTTTGCCACGCAAACAGACTGATATTTTAACGTGAGGTACAATTGCGAAAAAAGAACAACTTTATGTACCACCTTGTAGTAGGTAGCTTCGTTGCTAGGAAACTGAATGTAAAGTCTATTAAAGCAAAATAGTAAAAAAATAGGAAAACAAACATGCTTACATGTATTAACCATTCTTTCCGTATCGATTTATCCCTTTCCCGGCCGGATGACGACACGTTCCCCATCGGTCGACCCCCGCAGTCCTGGCAGCCTCCCTTCACCGTGGATGTGGAAAAGCTAACCTTTACACCACGCATCCAGCGGCTGAACGAATTGGAAGCGGAAACACGCATCAAGTTGAACTTTCTCGATCAAATTGCCAAATTTTGCGAGCTCCAAGGAACAACGCTGAAGATACCGATGGTCGAACGCAAACCGCTCGATCTTTACACGCTGCACAAGATCGTAAACCAGGAGGGTGGCTTGGAGGTCGTAACCAAGGAGCGCAAATGGTCCAAAGTGGCTTGTCGCATGGGCTACCAGCAGGGCAAGAGTGTCGGATCAAATCTACGCATTCACTACGACCGGTTGCTTTATCCGTTCGATGTATATCGTTCCGGGAAGGTGGTAGATTTGGGCAACATCGATCCGGAACCGTCGGAGGATTGCGAGTATGAGCCGCACTGCATTGAGTCCCGCCAGCAGGTGCAACCCCCGATGACGGCAGCACGCCGTTCGCAACGCTTTGCCCAGCAGCAGAGCAACAGCAAACCGTCGTCGACTGCGGGCAGCAGTGCTGGCGGCAGTGTACGCGGTTCATCGGATGAAATGTCACCGAGCAAGAAGGAGCTGCGACACAGGAGTATGCTGGAGTTTGCGAGCAAACTGGCGGCAGCCGCTCGTGAACAAGCGGCCAGCAATGGGAGTGCATCGAAGGAGGAGAAAAGTGCCGTGGGTGGAACGCATGGGTACGATCCGATGGCAAAGTACATCTGTCACATGTGCAATCGGGGTGATGTGGAAGAATCGATGCTCCTGTGCGATGGATGCGATGCGTCGTACCATACGTTCTGCCTAATGCCACCGTTGCAGGACATTCCGAAGGGCGATTGGCGTTGCCCGAAGTGTATTGTGGAGGAAAACTCCAAACCGGTGGAAGCGTTCGGGTTCGAGCAAGCGCAACGTGAGTACACGCTGCAGCAGTTCGGCGAGATGGCCGATCAGTTCAAGTCGAACTACTTCAACATGCCGGTCCATCTCGTGCCGACCGACCTGGTGGAGAAGGAATTTTGGCGCATCGTGTCCTCAATCGACGAGGACGTGACGGTTGAGTATGGGGCCGATTTGCACACGATGGACCATGGCAGTGGGTTCCCGACCAAAGCGTCACCGTATCTCACGGCGAACGATCAGGAGTATGCCGAATCGAGCTGGAACCTCAACAACTTGCCAGTGCTGGACGAATCGATCCTCGGGCACATCAATGCCGACATCAGCGGTATGAAGGTACCGTGGATGTACGTCGGCATGTGTTTTGCGACGTTTTGCTGGCACAACGAGGATCACTGGAGCTACTCGATCAACTATCTGCACTGGGGTGAGCCGAAAACGTGGTACGGTGTGCCGGGCAGCCGGGCAGAAGATTTCGAGCTGGCAATGAAATCGGCTGCCCCGGAGCTGTTCCATTCGCAGCCCGATTTGCTGCACCAGCTGGTGACGATCATGAACCCGAACATACTGATGAACGCGAACGTGCCGGTCTATCGGACGGATCAGCATGCGGGTGAGTTTGTCGTCACATTCCCGCGTGCGTACCATGCCGGCTTTAATCAGGGCTACAACTTTGCGGAGGCGGTCAATTTTGCGCCCGCGGATTGGATGAAGATGGGCCGGGAGTGTGTCAATCACTACTCGAAGCTGCGCCGGTACTGTGTGTTTTCGCACGATGAGCTCGTTTGCAAGATGGCGCTGGAACCGGACAGGCTTAATTTGGGCATTGCGACAGCGTGCTACATCGATATGGCGGAAATGGTTGATACGGAGAAAAAGCTACGCAAGAATCTTTTGGAATGGGTAAGCAAAACAAATCTTCCAACTTATCTTCTTTTTTTTTAAATTTTGAAAATAGATTTAATCGTGTTTTGACCATAATCTTGTTTTTCCGCGGCACAGGGCGTATCGAATGCTGAACGGGAAGCGTTCGAGTTGTTGACAGATGACGCTAGGCAGTGTGAAATTTGCAAAACCACTTGCTTCCTGTCGGCCGTAAATTGTAAGTGTACGAAGAACCTGGCCTGTCTGCGCCATTTCGCCGAACTGTGCGAATGTCCACCGGAAAACCACACACTCAAGTACCGGTACACGCTGGACGAGTTGCCGCTGATGGTGCAGAAGCTTAAGGTGAAGGCGGAATCGTTCGAAAAGTGGTTGTTCCGCGTGCGTGACGTGCTGGATCCGTCGGTGGCGAGCAGCATCACGCTCGAGGAGCTGCAGAGCATTGCGCACGAGGCGGAAAGCCAAAAGTTCCCCAACAGTGTCATACTGGAGCGATTGAACCTTTCCATACTGGAGGCCCAGAAGTGCATTACCGTCATACAGCAGCTGGATATTAATAAAATACGCACGCGCACGCGAAATTCGCTCGAGTGCGCCAAGTACAAGCTGTCGATGGACGAGCTGGAGCTGTTTATCAATGAGATCAACAATCTGCGGTGCGTTATACGGGAGGGTGATAGTGTGCGTGAGCTGCAGCGCATCGGTCAGGAATGGTTGCGCCAGGCGGATAAAGCATTGAAGCTGCGCTTCAAGGACACCAACGTGCAGCAGCTGAACCAGCTGATTGAGGATGGGAATGCGCTGTGCATTGAGCTGCCGCAAATAACCGAGCTGAAGGATCGGCTGACGCAGTACAAATGGTACCGGGAGGTAAGAACGTTGCGGGAGAACACGGTCGATCGGTTGTCGCTGGAGGAAATCAAGAAGCTCATTAACGAAGGGATGCGAATACTACCGCACACAGTATTAGAGAAGGAGCTGTCCCAGTTGCATGGTATTATGCTGCAGGTATGTACTCTTGCGTAGGTGCGCTCTAAAATGCACGCATGTGTGTAATAAAAAATGTTGCTCATTACAGATCGTTGATTGGGAGCAGTCGGCTAACCAGTGCTTCAAGACGGAAACGCAACACAAGATCAGTGCACTCGATAGTCTGCTCGAGCGTACGCAAAACATCGAAGCATTTTTGCCATACGCTGGCCAGCTGAAGGATATGCTGAACAAGTCGAAGGAATGGTTGCATGCGATCGAAACGCTGGAGAGTAGCAAAAATTACAACTTTTTCCACACACTCCAAAACCTGGCGAACCGCGCCAAGCTGCTGCCGGTGGAGATGGAAAGCAAGCTGCTGTGTGAAACCATCTTCGGCACGACGACCGCCGGCGGGTGCTGTTACAATCGTAACGGTGGCCAAATGCTGCTGTTCAACTCGCACGGTTTCATCGGAGCGAGCGGTGACGAATGGCGCAGCAAAGCGGCCACATCACCGTCCACCTCGCTGAAGAGGAAACGCAACGGATCGATCTCCAACCTGGACGATCCGGTAATACCGGCCCGTGGGCTGGAAACGGTTATGAAGAAAATCAAGGAGGATAGCAACATTGGGGAACACGATAAGAGATTGCTGAGGGCAAAGCTGCTGCAGGACTGGAACGAAACGGATGGTGGGTTGGGAAGCAGCAGCGACAGACACACGGTTGGACGATACGACACTGCGCACCGACAGCAACAGCAGCAACATCGTCTCAATGGTAGCGGTTGCGACGTCGTGTATCATTGCGCCAAGTGCTACGAGATGGTGGCGAAAGCGAACGTGCTGCGAAAGTATCGCCACAAGCAGCATCACCATCACTGCCGGCATCACGAACGGCACAGTAGTAGTAGGGTGGTGGCTATGAAGCAGGAGCAGAATCAGCAGCAGCCCCCTGCAAACGCGAGCAACGTATCCGCCATGGAGCAATTGTTGCAGATAAAAACGCTGTGCGAGGAAGATTTTGGCGTCGAAAATGGCACAAGCGAACGGACGGCGGCTGCGGAGGGTGATAGTAGTTTTGATGATTTTTCGTTTAAATTTGCTGAACACGACGACGGGGATGATGAGCCGGACGATGAGGAGGTGGCGGACGAGGTGAAGGCCGAGGATGAGGACGATGATGACGAGGAGGAGGAAGCTGCCGGTGTCGGACAGCTGGGAAGGAACGGGTGCCATGGCTGTAAACCACCGGACGAACACGAGCGAACCACGGACGTGCTGAAACCCTTGCTCGCATCTCCCGGTGGCAGAATCAAGCAGGAACCGTTGGACAGCGTGAAGGAAGAGGCTCACGGTCGCTACGGTTCGAAAGGTACCGGCGCCGGGGGAGGGGGGTCTGTGCTGGCGGCCACAACGCTCAATCTGGAGAGCACTAGTCAAGCATTGGTAGCGCTAGCAGCAAACGGAAGCCGGAGTTCCAACGGATCCGGAGCGAACGGTGTCAGCGGTACGAAGAACACGTCGCCCCAATCCGACCGCCAGCGGCAGGAACAACACCAACAGAGCAATGTGGAAAGCTTATGATGAAGCAAACCACGGCACATCAACAATGGACATAAGCATAAGTGAGAAGACGGCCCCCCGGTACCCGGCAACACCCGGTACAACACCGTGTTTGGTTGTATGGGGGCGCTGCTGCGCTGACAGGACTGAATATTTGATATACTAATTTCAGTATATTCGCGGGAGTGTTGGCGTGTGACGTGCGCGATGTAGAGAAGCAAACAAAAAATATAGATAAAGGCCCACCTGCTGACTTCTAATCATCATCATCATCATCAATATGTGATGAGGGTGGAAGTAAATCGAACAAATTAAAAAATGGACGATACACACGACGGCGGTGCAGCGTAGTAAGGACGTTTCGGTTAAATTATTAGGCTCTAGCGCTTTTTCGTTAGTTGGTAAGTTTTTGGAAGCTAGAGCTGAGTCCCCCAGATTGACGTTGAGCAAGAAAATGATCGCATCGCATAGACGAAAGCACTTCAAGCCGAACGTTCGTGAGTGTGTTGCACTTCTGCTTGTATAGCTCCCGACTCCCTGTTCCCACTCTGCAGAAGATGTGTTAGTTGGTAGTAAAGCTAGAGATGTGGTAGTGATAGAAGACAAACAAAAAAACGGTACCTAGAGTTTGGCAATGTAGTCCATTATGACACATCCTTACGATCATTTCAGACAGACACACGTTCGTGCTTCAGTTGCTTCGGTAATGCAAGAGAACACTCTACTCTTAGCTATCGAAGATGGAGGAGAACGATCCAGGCACACTTGGTAATGTATTTACCCACACGCACACGCATCAGACGAGTCCGGCTCGGGCAGCGGAACAGCTACAGTCACCGTCACACATCGGTTCTGTATGCGGGCGCATATTCGTCTCCCGTTTGCTTTTGGGAAGGCTTCAATATGTGATGATGCGTGTCCCCTGGTAGACATATTTTAATGCCCTAGTCACAAAAAGGGGCTTTTGTTTTAATACTTTGTGCATTAGCGTGTGACGACGACGGTGGCTCCTCGCTGAGGGTAATGTTAATATTAATGCGGAACCTGATCCAACGGTTATGCGTATTTTTTAAAATTGTAACATACGAAGATTGTTCCGACCATCCATCCCGATATCATGTTTGTGCAATTTTGGGTTCAGTAAATAGGACAAGCACACACACACATACACAAGGATAGGTTGAATAGTAGGTACATTCTCATTCACGGTTCTGTTTCGCTATGGTACGGTAAGGCTATTCAATTCAGAGGTTCCTGAGAGCAGAGGGGTGGTGTAGATCTCTATGATAAGGCTTCACATGGCTAACAGTTCCACGGGATTGGAACAACTCAAAAACGTCCCTCCCTCACCCCCCCCCACCATCATCCTCTGATGCAGCTCGGTCTGCCCCAATTCATAAACACCACACTCATCACGCACACCTCTATGCACTTTTCGGACCAGACCATTAGGGTTAGGATTATTTTGTGAGCGTTGCTGTGACAATGTGGTAGCAACAGGAACTCCCCAATATTAAATTATGCAGCTCTGTTTCGTTCTAGTAATAAAGATTTAAAAAAAAATCAAGGCTAGCTGTAAAACCAGAGTGTGTTCTGCGTTGTACTTCCCAATGTATCACAGGGTTCTTGGGCGTTCTATTACATAATCGTAATTCTTAACTTATTTTTAACTATTCGTAAACAACTGCAACGAGCTCAAACCGACATCCGTCGCTCTGGAAGACATCAAAGAATGGAGCTCTCACGCCAGATCCGGGTAAAACCCGAAGATAGCAGACAATCGGTCTGGAGAACCACACGGCGCAACATGTGTCAAGCTCTTAAAGTGATCTCGTACGTTAATCGATCACAACCATTAGAGTCAGCCGTGGGGTTTTCGCAGTCCTCGCTGGTTCTCCCCACTAGATCTCGGAGCTGATACCTAGACATCCCATAGAACAGATCGATCTCAACAGCAACAACTTGATAACTAAATTCGGAATGGACACTTCTAAGACTTCTGGTCTGTATCATTACGGTGTTCCCAATTGCCGAGACGAGCCTCCAATGATTCAGAATTGCTTGTACCGAGTACAGTAACTGTAAACTTAAAACCGGTTTTCAATGTTCTTCGTATGAAGATCGCGTTCCTTCTTCGCCATCAGATCATTCCTATTAGCAAAAACAAAACTCTATCTACGGTTTGAGTGGGGTAATCTGCTGGTCCACATGGAATAACAACACAATCCCAGCTTATATTACACCTTATAAGGAGTTTGATAACAAATCACTGCACGAAGCTCCACAAGTAGTGTGGAGAGCATGCTTTTGTTTGAGATTTCCATCCATCGTAAGGATTTCCCCATGTGCGAGAGAGTTCCACAATCTACGAGTATAAATGGTGTTCCTAAACAACATGCGCTGAGCGATAACGTTTGCGGCAGTTGCGAAGTTACGTAGTGGATGATTTAAAAAAAAAATGTTACAAAAACGTGTTCCATCTACTCTTTTATCCGCTTATCATTCGTGACGTAACGATTCGTTGTAGCATTAGCTTTGGAAGGAAGCTAAACAATCGCTAAAGGATCGTATATTTGTAACATGACCAAAAACCGGTCCAAAGTGCGTGTTGAGGGAAGGGCCCAGTGGGATTCCCCGGCGAATCAAGAAATACCCAGAGTATCGGTATAGCACGGACGGTACGATCGTGAGCGGCATCAGTTCTCTGCTTCGGCCGATCATCTCTCCAAGGAATGAGTGCGGCATTGATTTGCACAGGGACGAATCGCAGCATCGCGTGTTTGTATATTAGCCACGATCGAAATGCTCTGGCTCTGACCGGATCAAGTTTGTAGGGGTCATCTTCTCATCTCTTGAAGCTCCTTGATAACCGATAGGGAAGAGGGGGGGTCATTAGTACGTTGGTGTAAGTTTGCTCTTGCTCCTCTTCGGCACTGTGGTTAATGGAGATGATCGTTGAGAAATTCCCAGAATTACAATACGGAAATTAAATAATACGGTGACCTTCAGCGCAAGAGATTAGCACCAAGAATGCGATCCAAGTTTACCATATTTCGGCTCCAACAGTTCCAATCGACCACTCGTAATGGTTTCATTAACATGTAAAACAAAACGAATAAGTTACTTCTCCATGCGTTGTTTTAACCTATTCCTTCTCTCATCGCGCTCTACAGCATGCCGGTGTGTGTGGGGCCATCGTGAGTGATCTTACACTGGGATGTTGGCGATTTGAGCATCTACCAGCCGATCAGTCATTTCTAGACCTCTGCCCGTACAAGGCGGAGGCAGGACAGAATATTGCGTGGTGCTCGTTAGGTGACTACTGCAAGTAGGAACACCTGAAATAGTGCGTTACATTGTACATAGTACCAAATGGGTATGGGTATGATGGATCTCCGAGCAGTTTTGGTGGCGTTCCTGCTGATTGTAACCTTCAGCGGAGTGTTATCACGTGAGTGTGTATTGTCTTATTACCGTAGCATCGGTTGGCTCTAACCTTCGGCCCTGCCAGATCGGGCCGTTATTAAAAACTGGTTAACGAATCATCCACCACCATGAAAGAGTGTGTTTGTGCATCGTTTTTTTGTTTTGCTTTTCGCTTCTTAAACATTTCCCTATTACGTCTCGCTGTGTACGCTTACAGAGGAAGACCCCAAGTGCGAAACACCCACCAAATCGGACGGATTCTGCGTTGCAATCGAACGGTGCCGGAACATTTATTCGATCGTTACCTCACCAACACCACCGTCGCGAGGCATACAGAATTACATTAACCGTGCGGCCTGTACGCTGCCCGGTGTGGTGCGTAGCGTGTGTTGTCAACCGTTGGAGGTCGTACCCGCATCCGTTACAACCACAACAACAACCACTACCACTACCCGTGCGCCGGCCGTTCCGATCAAACTGAGCAATGGGCCAACAATGGTGATTGGCGCCGATCCGGATCCTGGAGTCCCACCCAACTGGAACCTGCTGCCGATGGCGAGCTGTGGTACGATGACGATCAACCGGATAGCGCACGGCAATGCGACGCGTGTGTTTGAATACCCATGGATGGCACTGCTGCGATACCTCTCCAACGGTCAGCTGTTGGATGGATGCGGTGGATCGCTGATCAACAATCGGTACGTGCTAACGGCGGCACACTGCATTAAAACGACCAGTACCTTCCAACTGTAAGTATCTCGCGAGAATTGACGGTATGGGTATGGGTTACAGTGACGGATCAAGCTCTTTGGAAGCCCCTGGCGCGGAGTGGCAGTTGAGGCCACAAACATTATGACTCCTTGGTCTTTGATCAAAAGGTGGAGGGGTCCTCGTAACCGGCGATGCCCTTGGCGGACGCCAACTCCGCCCTTAGGTTAATCCGTTACTGATGGGTTGTACTGCAAGTACTACACATTTATGCCTTCTTCTATATACCTCTTTACAGTGCGAAAGTGCGCCTCGGTGAGCATGACAAACGCCAGCAAGTGGACTGTTACGTGTACAGCGACGGCGAAAGGGAATGTGCTGATCCAGCAATAGAATATGATATCGAGACGATGGTCGTGCATAAAAACTACAACCGCCCCATCAAATTTCGGCACGACATTGGCTTAATTAGACTGGCCCGCGAAGTCGAATTCACTGGTAAGTTCGAGCTTGGATGATCCAGCTCTCAAGTTGCAATATAATAATAATGTTGCTGTGTTTCTGCACGTGGCACCCCTAGACTCCATCAAGCCAATCTGCCTGCCGGTAAATGATGCCGTAAGACGCAAAGAATTGACCAGATACATCATCACCGGATGGGGCACGACGGAAGAACAGTCGCTGTCCGAAGTGTTGCTGCAAGCCATCGTGAACCATGTTTCCATACCGGATTGTCAGCAGAAGATGAACGAAAACTACCTGTACGTGACGTTGGACGACGCGTGGCAGATGTGTGCGGCAGGCGAGGGGCTTGTTGACTCCTGCCAGGGCGATTCTGGTGGCCCGTTAGGCTTTAGTGTGGACGTAGCCGGCGCCAAGTTCGTGCAGTACGGTATCGTTTCGGCTGGTGTGCGATCGTGCGGGAAGGAAAGTGTGCCCGGAATATACACGCGTGTAACCAGCTACATGGAGTGGATAGCGACTAACATGAAACCTTAAAAAGGGGTGTGGTTACTTTTTTTTTCTTCGGTGACCTTACTTTCCTCTGACTAAGTTACGATGCACTGACAACCGATGTAAAATAGCAATAAAAGTATGAAATTAAACGTTTGATATATGAAGCATTGGTGAATTATTTTGAATGTGTGGCAGGGCAGCACCGGAAGACTAAGCTAAAGATACAAGAAGAACAGGCCAAGAAGAACAATACTCCGAAGGTTCACGACCCTAATGTGTGAAGCAAGACGATAATAACGACAAGGATAGGATGAGTACGAGGTGTGAACGAGGAAGACTAAAGCTAAAGTGAAAGCGCTATGTGGCGAAGCTATATGGTGATGTTAATTACTTAAACCTATTATGAACGCATTCTGTTCAGATGATGCTATGCTAAGCAATTCAAAGAATGCTTACTCCTAGTACGAACGATTGTCTGCCGTATGTGTGAACCTTTAATCTGATTCCCCTATGTTAATTGATTGCGCAAATGCAAACGAACGCACTAGCACTATGGTTCAGATGTTACTGCTGGTGGCGTAGATATGATCACTATCATCATCCACAGGTTCATTGCTTGCCAAATGATAAATTATTCGACTATTGAATGTCGTAAGCATTAGGTGTTTAAATTTAAACAAAAAAAAAACACCTCAGATCTCGTTAAGCGGTCTAACTCATATGACCACAAACATGCGAGAGCTGATCTATCAAAACAGAGGAAAATCATGGACGAATTGTAGACACTATACCGGGGGTATGGAACGGGTCGGTGACCAAGGAGATATCGGCACCGGTATTTGAACGGGCAGGAGTCGAGATTCGAATCCGATTCGGACATTTTCCTTCGTACGCAGAACTGACTATCCTGTTGCGGGCATATTCAAGTCACGGAAGCCAGGACTTGAACCTCTTGAGATTGTAGAGCCATAGAGGTAGAAGGTACCAGGGGTAGTGAAGAGCTAAACATCAATCAAACACAATTCTATAAGGACCATCAAACAGGTTGCAGCGGGCAGGAGTGGATCTTCAAGATTGTGAAGGATTTATGACCCAGAATAGCCGCATCAGTGCTGAATGTTACCTACAAGTTCAGATAGGTAGTGAGTAGGATTTGTGATCAAATTTTCACCCTATTAAGGTAGAACCGTCAGAACTTTGGATGTTATGAAAGACCTAACCAACCAGCAATGTGGACTATCTTGAAAGGTACTATTAATTAAGAGCAGTACGAATCACACCAGATACTAAGGCTAGAGAATGGAGTTTCCTCTAGTTATGATAATTCTCAAGGTCTTAAGGATGTGACGGAGGATCTATGCGAAGAAGTAAACATTTGCCGTGGATTCGGATTGCGATAGGGTCAAGTCGGCTCTCTATGACTCAACTGTTACAAAGCCGGTAACAGCTATACGAATAAGATACGGGTTCACAACTGTTGTCCTGAGTAGTAGTTGTTAGTAGAATAGGGATATTGTACTTACCATCGAAAGTGTACTTACTGCATACGATGCTAACGAACAGAAATCGATTCCAGAAACAAGTAAATGTGGGTTTCGTAAAGCTGAATCACAAAAGACACGGAACAATCAACAAAATCCTGTGAGTATGCGATCATAAACACACTTTCGTCATGGTTGTCGAACCCAAACGCTGCATCTGTCACACCTTTCCCGCAATTGGTGTTGCCGGCATACCCGCACTTGAACGAACCTTGGTACTGCGTATGTTGACAGCTGCGTCAGTTGAAAATGCTTCTGCACCGTACCAAAACATCAACAAAACTGGGCAGCTTTTTTTCACCGCTCGCACTTTTCCGGTGCGCTAGAAATTAAGAAAGTATCCTGTGATGATACCATCCGTGCAGTGATTGTGCACAATGAGTCGTATCCAGTGGCGCTTACGCGAGCTTCCAAAGAATATATGGTAAATAATGATGGGATAGCGCTCTGCTTCTGTTATCAGTAGACGTAAACATGTTGCGTGCTCGGTACGAACAGTTTTGCATCTAAATCACCCCACTTTACTTCGTTTTTAGCCAAACTATTCGATTTCGTATTCAGTACGGTAAGCAATGTATTCGCTCGCTAACATACAACCACCACATGAACCAGTCGTACGCGTCGGACGTTTGTATGGAACCGATATTTTGGTTCGTTGACAATTTTACCCATCTGCTAGGCCCGGTAAGACCCGGTAACGGTTGGCGCTTTTTTTGAATGGAGAAGTTAATCGAACATGTTTTACAGTTTTTTGTGTTTGCTGTCGTGTGTCTCACCACTGCCGTCGTAACGAT
This sequence comes from Anopheles culicifacies, assembly GCA_000473375.1. NCBI lineage: Eukaryota > Metazoa > Arthropoda > Insecta > Diptera > Culicidae > Anopheles > Anopheles culicifacies. The sequence goes on along the minus strand of KI423047.1, from coordinate 19,590 downwards.
ATGCTACTGGATCGGATTGCCGTACTGGTGGAACAGAAACCGCTACATGACTGTGTTCCTAATGATAGTTGGCCACTGGTTGCTACTGAATGTGGTGTACAACTTCTACAAGGCTGCCTCCGTATCGCCGGGCTATCCGCCTGAGGTAAAGTATCCGATATGGTTACATCTTGTTATATCTACAGGTGTGTAATAACCACTATGTATATGTGCGTATATGTTTGTGATTTGCAGAAGGAATTGATTGCGGAAGCGGTTAGCATATGCAAAAAGTGTATAGCACCAAAACCTCCTCGTACACACCATTGCTCAGTGTGTAATCGGTGTGTGCTTCGAATGGATCATCACTGTCGTAAGTTAGATTTGTTTGCGGATTTAATTGCTATTAGACTAATGCTGTTGGACATTCCCTTCTTTTAGCATGGCTTAACAATTGTGTCGGCTATCACAATCATAGATACTTCTTCCTGTACATGCTGTACACCACGATCGGTACACTCTTTATAATATCGTTCGGATTTGAGCTGGGTTATGGTGTACTGTTTCTCGATGAAGATGGCTGGAAGGAGATGGAACCACTGCAAGGTCATCCAGTACGGTTCAATCTTTCCGGACACATAATCCCTGTGGTAACTAAAGCATTCGTGATGACAATATCCACTAGTCTAACCGTGTTTCTTTCCGTTTTAGACTGAAATGAATGACTACGAGCACGACGGAATGGCTCCGGCGGAGCACGACTTACCGATACCACATCCCAGCCACCGTACGGGTACCATTCATGGGGCGATCATGTTTATGGCACTAATTAATGTAGCAACCCTGTTCGCCCTTGGGTCCCTAACCGCTTGGCACAGTACGCTGATCACGCGCGGTGAAACCAGCATCGAGGCGCACATAAACAAGTCCGAAACCAAGCGGCTTGCCGCGCTGAATCGTACGTACCGCAATCCGTACGATTTCGGTTCGCGCAACAACTGGAAGCTGTTTTTAGGTTTAACGCGTAAGCGTACCTGGTGGCGACATGTGGCGCTACCCTCCTCACACAAACCGGAAGGTAATGGACTGACCTGGCTTACTTACGAAAACGCACTGGACAGTGCAGACGAGTGGCCTTAGGAGGGTAATGGGAGAGAGCAAAAAAACGAAATACCATAGGCCACAACTTTCCTCCAACGTCCGTTGATTGAACTAGTCATAATGGAACCAGCCGGCAGAAATTCTCAATACTATAGGTGTTAAGGTAAATAAAACTCATTTAAGCATTCCTCAACTGCCCAGAAGAGAGCCGTTGCTACATCCTTGGGTGTGAGCTACTGTTGTAGATCCTCTTCGCCTTCTTGAACATTCCTTCTTTGTACAAATAGCTCCCGGATGAACTATAAGTAGTAAAGTAAGTTTATGTTCGGCCACTTCGGCAAACAAGCAAGGTTTGTTTATGGTGGATGTTTATATTGTAACAACTCCAGTTAAGTTTCAGTTAAAATGCATTTTATGTTGTAATAGTTAGTGAAAAGATGTATAAAAGAATTCGTCAGCATACGTAATCCCTGTTATCAATATTCGTTTATGGCCGACAGATGGCTATCGTTGCGGATTGTAGCTTATCGTTCAACGATACCTTTTATCCATGTCATGTGTACTGCAATCCGGGACAAGATTGCGAACGTTTGTGTTTTTGCCGCTGTTAAACATCCCCCGGTGTAGGACGTTGTGCCCACGATCAGTGGAATGCGTGTGCCGTTATAGTCGACGATACCTTCCACCGGATTGCCGGGCGCATCGGGGCAAACCGTATCGGTGGCATAGTAGTTTTCGATGCACACGTTTTCGGCATCCATAATGGAGTTGTCACCGGTGGGTAGCGCTCGGCAATCGGCATTATACATGGCACTTCTCGGGTACACCTGCATTTGTCCTGTAAGTGTATAAGGGAGTGAATGAAACGTTTAAAAGTGAAGGGTAACTTCCCTCTTACCATCAGAGCCTCTGCCAACCGAGTATAGCTTCAGCGGAACCATATCGCTCTTGGTCCACAAGCATGCTGGCAGAATGGCGGAAGAGAACCGAACCGGATTCTTCAACCGTATCAGTGCCAGGTTGTAATTATCCTTCAGCATTCGTCCATACGATGGATGGTTGATGATCTCGTCTATTTCGAATACGGTGGGATTTCCCACTCCATGTCCTAGCTGTACCGAGCGCAGACTACGGCCAGACGCGAAACAGCTAGCCGCACTCATTACGTATCGATCACTCACCAGAACACCCGCGCAAGGCCAGACGTTCTGTTGGGAGTTCCCGATCGTAGCAACATGAGGATACTCCTCAGCTCCGACCGGTCTACCCTCAGACGGGATGTGTTCGAACTCCTCGCTGGGAGGACGTTTGTACTGTTTCCAGTACGATACGCAACTGTTCAGCTTATAGCCGGATCCACCAGCAGATAGACGCGTTGGGCGTGTCAGTGTGCCTGTGGCCGTAGTGGTGGATGTAGCAGAAGCACAGCAAACGATCGGTTCGATACCATGTTGACATATGGAAATGGTAGTGCCCATAAGTGCGCTGGAACATGACGAATATGGCTTGCAGGATCCTCTCCGCCCATCGGGAAGCTGGCAGGATTGTATCACCGCATAGCTGGCGACATATTCGCCCGAGTTCGGAAACACAATCTGTCGCTTCGTTCTGGTGGAACGCGACTGTCTCCGTCGGTTATTGCTACCCAACACCGTCTGCTCTATCCAACGGATGTGGGAAGCAATGTTTACGTAATTTGCCTCCGATCCAAAACCACAATCCTCACCGGCAACGGTTAAACCGAACACGTACGTGTAGTACCGATCATGATGCCAGATCTCTCTTTCCAATGGACCACCGTGTTCGATCTGTGTGAAATTTGTTGACGAACATGTACAGGAATTCCAGGAGTTCCAATGGAATAGTGCTACATCTAAACGAACTTACCCGGCATGTTCCAGGTACCAGCGATTGGTTGTTTCTGGTGCACATGATCTTGTTGGACGATTGCCAGCTACAAGAGCTGCTGTCTGCTCTCATTCTGGTCAGTACTAGCGTATTATCTGTGGACGAATTTTTAAAATTTGGAGCTACGCGGAGTTAAAAGACAATGATGGAGTACATACTGTTGGATAAAGGTTCATCATCCATGAGGAAGTTATTCATGTTGTAGGGACCCAATCCAGCCATTTCGTAGAATGGAAGCGAAAACGAATCTGAGTTCAGTATACACGCAGGCACAACGTTTGGTTCCAATCTGGAAGAAAGTATACCTAAGCTTGTCGTATCCTGCCGTGTCGAGAGGTTCTTCCACCTACCTTAAGTTAGTCCGCAGTTTAACGAGCGCAATATCATTATCTATAGAACCACCACCGTCCCGGTAGTCGGGATGCTTGATGAACTGCTCGATCTGAACGATCTGTGCATGGGGGTGATCTTTGAAAATATCCAAATCGCCAGCCTTCACGTAATCGGGCGTTTTGTTCAGTACGAACCGATCGCAATGGGCCACCGTCAGCACGAAGTTCTCGTTGATCAGCACACCGCCACAGTTCCATTGGATTCGTCCACTCGCGGTACTGTATCCAAGGTATACACGATGCTTCGCTACCGTCTCCAGATCCATGTAACTTTTCTCTGGCTCCACGAAAAGCTTATCTCCGAAACGGTTAGCTATCATCGCTTCCTCAATCTCGCGCACATTAATGTGCCGGGCGGCACAAGCTGCAAGGGAGGAAGAATCAATTCCAATCTGGAAGTAAGGCTATCGTACAGTCAGCACTCCTACCTCTAGCATCAAACGATTGGCCTGTTTCCGTTTGTATCCAATCGACGTACGAGGACACTCTGGTGTAAACGGCCGGTGTCGCTGTACCACAAAACCGTCCAAACGATGTCACCCCCACAATGAACGGTATGAGACGATTGTTTGCCATCAGCTTGATCTGGAGCGGACCGCCCGAATCCCCATGGCACGTATCCATCCGCTCATCCGCTGCACAAAGCTGCTGATCGATCAAACCCTGACGCCGTCGACGGCCGGGTGGATAGAAGCGACCGCACGCACCATTATCGACGGGCGATAGCTGTACCTTCAGCAGAATCGGTGTCCGTTCCCCACCGAAGCTCGTTTGACCAAAGCCGGCCGCTTCCAGGCGACGGTCAGGGACCCGTGCACCGGTCCAGAGACAGGCTGGTACTACCGCGCTGGTCAGCGTCACCGCACGGTCCAGCGTGACGAGCGCAATGTCGTGATATTCCGTACGAAACTCATGTTCCGGATGGCGCCTGAAGCTCGTGATGGTATACTCCTGGGCAAACTGGTTTTGCGGGTCGTACAATCCAACGGTGATGTCAATCACACCCAAACGTACCACTTGCGGGGCCACCCTGTTCAAGGACATTCCATTAGCGGAGTGCGTGTGTGTGTGTGTGTGCAGCCCCAATCCACCGGGGGGATCGTTCCCGCCTTACCCATCATCGTTAACGGCGCAGTGCGCTGCTGTCAGCACGTGGCGCGTCGTTACGAGCGATCCGCCACAATCGAAGTTGATCGAACCGTTCGACTGTCGCCAACCGATCGCTGCCATGTGAGCGAATTCTCCCTGCCTGGCGGGCACACCGTAGATCGGATACACGAGATAATAATCCCCATACTTGTGGTAGCGTAGATGGCAATCTGTGAACACAGTACGCATGTATACAGTGTGCAGCTTCCTCTTGTGTTCCCACACGTCCAACTGTTGGACCGTGCAAATGGATTCTTTGCCTTCGCTACTCACCGCTAAGCGTTTGACGGACGGTCGGTATGAAAGCTTTGTTAATGTCGGTAGGAAAGACACGCTCCGCCGGTTGAATCCGGTTGTGCACGACACAAAAGAAGCTACCAAACATAACAAGAAGGACTCCTTTAATTGAAGTCATGTTCTGTTGTTACTGCTCCTATCACGGGGTATTTTAGATGAAGCCGGTTTCTGCCCTCTCCGGGAAGCACCTGCTCAACTTCGCAGTACACACGTTACTGGAGCTATCCGATGCGCTCGGGAACGGCCGAAGGTCTGCTTTATTGTCCGCCTTAATACGCACACTTAGATCGTGCTTCTGTTACAGTTCGGGAAAGATCAACAACACCACCCTGCCGTACGTGGATGCATTTGCGTTGATGATCGTTGAGAGCTTTCCGCAGGGGGGAATTTTTGTCGTTATGATATCGGTGAGTAGAATGAGATGGATTGTTTTTTAATTAATCTCACGTTAGATCGTTTCGTGATTCTTCTTGGTTGATGGTGATAATTGGGGAGGCATTAAACAAAACAAAAATCCCTAGCACTGTTTACCACGCTTGCTTTGATCTTGTTTGTTAATAGGCCGTAATTAACCGCAGCTTGTGATGGGGGATCCACTGCCACTAAACCGGCTCGCACCACTGAAACGTAGTTAATGCATGAATTCTTACTCATTTCTTATTTTCTCATATTTTCTTCGTATTTCGACTTACAACATGATGGATGTGCAATACAAAGTAGAAGAAAAAGCAACCAAAAAATAATGGAAATATTTGCATATTATCGTGTTGTTTTACACATAACAAATCGACACATTTTGCATTTGATTGTTTTATTAAAGATTTATTTATTGATCGCATGATATGAGAGGCTGTATGTATAAACTCTTCAGTAACATAGATAATGTATATCTATATGATTTTAAAATGTGTTTTTACTTTACTAGAAGCCTGTTGTGTCAATGCAGATATCAAATTCCCAAAAATATATGCTGGGAATTTCCGAAAGAAATTCCAAATCGTAAACAGGTTTCGCGTATGTTTGGCCTATTTTTCCAAACAGGCATAGAATTGCTGCGCATAATCCTGCGTGTTGCGCATAATGGCTGACAATCTATCGCGCCGTATCAGTACCGGGCAAAGCATTCTGTAAGTGGAAGAACATGTTAATAGTAGATCGACGAATAATCGGCAAGGTGTGTGTTGTTTACCAGTTGCCTCTAACGGTAAATTCGTGATGGTTTCCAACCATTCGTAGTAAGAGCCATAGCGTGTGAAGACTGCCGGACTTTTGACACCGCATGCCTTCCCGATCGATTTGTGTCCGATCAGAAAGGGTACACGCTTCCCGCTACGGTTGATTACCAGCTGGAGAGGTGAGCTGTGCATATTCTGGAACAAAATCATCAAAACAAAGGATCAACGCATCGAACGTAATGGCGATCATTGGCGTCACTTACCGAACATTCCGTGGTGTCCGAGTTCATCGCACAGAAGCAACAGAGCAGTACGCCAAACCGTAGCTTCGGTATGGGGTTGTAGTATTCGTGACACTTTTCCGATGCTACCACATCCAGTGCGGTCGTCTGGAGGGCCAATCCGCGCCCGTTCGTACCATCTCCCACCATCTGCACCGTGCCCTGCTTCATGTGTGGCTTCAAAATGCAGGCCGGTTTGAAGCGTCCCGCACCGACCACGTCCGGGCTCGCATCCAGAAAGTAGACAGCCATGTTGTGATACTCGAACTGTGGCTTGTACCGGTAGTGCAGCGTGTGGTTGACGATGCGAAAGTGCATAACATTGTCGGTGCCACTGCCGAACCGCACAGTATCGAGGGTAGGTTGGCCTTTGCCACTGGCACAATGTGCTCCGGCAAGCACTACGTTACGGCCAAGGTATGAGCCACCGCAGCGGAATTCACGCGTTCCATCGGTTCTCGTGGATCCGAGCAATACCTGCAACCCAAAAACAAATGTAACGCATTCGGATGTAGATAATGCTGAAGTCCACTTACAATGTGTGACGTTTGTTCGTTGCCCTGGGATTGGGCGGTGATTCCTCGTGTGCGTAAAGCGAAGAGTAACAGCACCGATTGAAACAGCATCACCGTAAGTGACTTCATCTTCGTAACACAATCCACTGCTAAATGTGCAGCGAATCGGTGAGGACCAAACGGAGAACCTGTTGCTCGACTGTGCGCGCCACAGTGTTAGTGTGATGGAGCACGTCTCGCTATTAATTACTGTGCTTTGTGCGAAGTTCGGGCAGCTTTTGTCAGGTTTATTATGCGTATGATGTTGATGAAGAAGTATTACAAACGGAATCATTTTTATATATTCCTATTGCAAGTAATAAACATTATTGTTTTGTTGGCGATCTATCGAATCGGGCATCGAAAGCTTTAATAGAATAAGATATATTTATTCCACGATATTTGTGTAGGATTGCGCCCTGCACTGATTAAGTGAAGACTCGGTAAGCGATAACCGGAGGAGAGTGCTAATAAGTGTCCAGTGCTCGTTACCCGTCAAGGACTTACACTGGATTTGCAGGTCTAAACTGGAACATCTACGTGATGCCAAATCTACAGGATTATCCACTCTCGAAATATGCCGCCAGCTGCTACCGTGTATTGACTGATGGATCTGGTACACTCATTTACCAACAAATGGCTTCCATCGGTTGGGAGGAGATCGCAACCAATATATCGCCGTCATTGAATCAGTCCAAACCACTGGCAGGAAGTGCAGCAAATGAAGTGCCGTTTTTGGGACACCCGGCATCGCGAGTATTTGCAGCATCTCCAGCTGCGGTCCAAATGGATAAAGGGGACAAACCACAAAGTCTACATATGACAACACTTGTCCTTATCAAACCAGAGAATAACCCTCCTGTAGGGTACGGCCTACTCCGGGAAGC